>APFE031135197.1:0-14519 GCA_000404065.3 Pinus taeda
GAAAAATGGAAATAAAATTATTCAATGTATATTTTAATTTTACATCAAATTTATTAAGAGATAAAGTAATTGAAAGTTAAAAGCAATAAATTTATTTTTTTGGAGGGCTATATAGAATTTCCTAGCTATTTAATATAGAGTTTACACATAGCATGCAAAATTAATATTGTTGATATCCTTTTGTGTAATTCATTCTATGTTTAGTGAAGATGTAATATTTAAAAAAAATATTTACAAAAAAAATCCTATTGTTGGGCATAAGCAAAAATTTTCAATATTCCTATTAAATAACATAACTTCTACATTGAGAAGAATAAAGTAATTTAAATCAAGCTTTTCCTTACATTTTTACTTTTTAATGTGAGAGGGATGTGCAATGTATTTCATTCTTAATATGGAGTTTGATATGCAATATTTAAAAAATACTACTAACAATTTTTTTTTAAGTGGGTTATAAATCAAATATTTATCTATTTATATGCATTAGCTCCGCTACCTATTCTCTTCTCCTTGCTATATTCTATTTGTTACAGTTATAAATACTTCTTCCCATATTTATCTGTGTAACTCTAGCATCGGGAGGCCAAGAAAAATTACTTTTAAGGGCATCTATCAATACATTGAATATTTAGAAAGCTAAAGAGAAGAAAGATAAACACAACATAAATAAGAATTATATACAATGCTTATGGAACATAAAATTTAATTACCTACAATGTTTAACAATATATACGATTTAAAAGGTAGAATGATAACATTCATGACTAAAATTGAACGAATGAATGATATAATACAAGAAATAAAACACAAAATAATCAATGTATGAAGAAAACTACACCTCAGTTCATGGTCATGACATAATCCCCCACTTTAAACAGTTGTAGTTCTCAAAAACACCATCATACATCATTACAAAGTGTCGCTAGCTCCAACATCTCCAAAATGTACATGTTTCCTACCTCTTCTATGTCTTTGCATAAAACATCAAGGCTCACATCTCCATGGAAAGGAATTCTCTTCAATATATGATCATCAATCCACATTTGTCACAATCCCCACATGTTGCCCCATTGTGGAAGGTTGGTCCCTCCAACTCAACTACATGCCATTGCTACAACATATATCATGTCTGACCTCATCATTTATCGTCATGATGTGAATCTCTGCATAATACTCCATCCAACACAACATCTAATTCATAACCAAGACGTCTATTTGACACAAACTCGGTGCTCTGCATGCCCTCATGTCATCGAACTAGTTGGGTAGTTAATTCAACTATAGCACTCAACCCATGAGAAAGAACCTCCTAAGGTCACCATTGGTTGTTTCTTAATATCTTGTCACAATCCCAACTCGATCAAGAATCCATCTCGAGGTGCAAAATAAGCCATGCTTAGGCCCATGACATAGTCCATCATCCCCTTTGCAACATGCTGTCCATGATGCTAATGCCAATATGCTGTCATACAATTGCATTCATCCAAGCATCATCTACTTGTCAATAAAAGAAACCTAATCTCCAAGGCCCCTTGTGAGGGTGGTGTAGTCCTCCTAGATATCAAGGACCTACACACACCTATCCTCCAAGGTCTATCTAGAAGGAAGAGTTGAGAAGTTTCCTCCTTGAGTCTCATCCACATATGTATCTGATTCATACTACGTCCTCAAGTACTTGTGCAAAAATCGACTATGCCAGTAAGATCTCTATCTGCATAATCTTCCCCAACCACTGTCTTAGAAGATGTGCTCGAACTTCCTTCATCAACAACTCCATGGTGTAGACCCTCCGTAGAAGATGCATCTCTTAAGTGTCTCAAGATGTGTGAAACTACCTTTCCACCTTCATCTTTCCTTCTAGCTCTCACAACAAAGTAGCTATCTTCGTTTCCTTCATTGATTGAGTCATACATCCAAGTCCCCTTTTCCAAATAATCATGCTTTTCATTCGGATCCTTTGGATACAAAGCCATTGAACAAATTATTATTCTATATCCCAAGAAACTCCTTGTATTCATCAGAACCACCATAGTTTGTCCTCCAGTTGTAATTAAGAGAATATATTGGTCCACCATCGGTATGAATTGTGTAATTTTCAGAAAATCTTACCCTAGCACCATATTATGACCATCCAAGTCTCTCACCCTCAACTCCAACTATCGAGACTGTGAACCCACTCTTAGCTGAGTGTCCTTCAAATTACCTATCATAGCTTTCATGGTAGACTCCAATGCTTTGAAAGTAATCGACTCTCTCCCCACTTCAGCTTTCTTCCCAAAAGATGTCGTTTCTTTCCTAGTAAGGAAGCTATGAGTGGCCCCTTTGTCCACCAATGTAGCAAACTTCTTGCCATGTATGGTTTCCTACACAAAACTCAGCCTAAAGTCATTTCCATCCTGTCTAGGCTTGATCTTGCATCTTATCTCTGCAACCTTCTTCAATAACTCGACCCCAAAGTGTCTTTTGAATTATATTTCGACCTAACTTCCTTCCTGAGGTACCTCAACAACCTATTTGGTTCATCTAATCAATTTGATCATGGCTTACCTTGAGCTTCATCAAGTTTCTCCTCCATCGCTTTCTCCTTAAGTGCACCTACTTGGCACACATTGACTTCTTCCATTCGAAGTGAACCAATCTTTCGAACATATTCCTTCATGTCTTGGTGATATTCCCCAAGTCTGTCAATGTAATTTAGGTCATCCTGTTCTATCACAATGGGCTTTCTAACAGAAAGTCCCTCTCAATGTCGTCCTCAAGTCCCTTGACATTTGCCTACAACATGGTGCTTTTCTCCCTTAGTCAAACTCGTTCATCCATGAGTTCTTGGACTCTTCGATCACCATGTCATATCTTCTCATCAAGTTCATCAAGTTCAATAGTCCTTCCATGAAGATTACCCAAGTCCTTCCCCATGTCCACTATCTTGTCCCCCATGTGTATCAAGAGTTACCACTCTTGCTCAAGAGCTTCATAACATTTATGCATCTCGTCTTTCCAAAAATATGTCATGTCTTCAATTTTTTGAAATGATCTTTCGACCATCTTCATCCGTTAGGCAAGTATCCAATACCTTCTTTACCCTAAACAGTCATCAAGCTCTAAACCCCAATACTAACTGCTAGCAACATATATCAACTATCACGAAGTATCCACTTCAATGTTCAATGCTTCTTGATACCAACTCTCATGAAGTGCAGTTGTATCACTTCCTTCTGCAAATCTTGGTTCATCTGAATGAAGATCTGATACCACCTGTCAGGCCCCTACCCCGGGGGTGATCTTCCAACCACACATAGGCAGTTGCGGCACCACTACCCACTTTCATTTAACCAATACTTATGAGTACACGATACACCTAACATTCAACACTTAGTTATTTTTCTTAAATTTTACTAAGCATTCATCATTTTACATAACAGAATTAATATTCATCATTATCATCATATAAATATGCATAGAGGAAATACTTTCTTTTATTGGGAGTGGCAACTCCCACATTATAGTCTTCCCAATAATGATAATTCAATATTTTACCAATACAATTACAAGTTCAACCTTTGCTTATAAACCCCAATTTTCACCTTGACAAAGCTTTCCAATTTTCAACAACTCGGCATACTCGTGTTGGGTCAGTCACCTCACTAGGTCGGGTCTCCCTTCCATTCAGCAACACCCACTTTCATCATTAAGGACTTCCCTTGTTCTTCGGGTTGTGCTACTCATCACTAGGTAGAGGTGCCCAACTCGTTGGGTTGGGTAGCCCTCCACAGCTTATCACAGCTCCCCCTCAAGCAAAGTTTCCCACCCCACCACATTAGGTCATCCTCCGTAGCTTGTCACAACTCGACGCCCTCCATAGCTCGTTGGACCTGCGCTCTCCGTAGCTCGTTTACACTACAAACCTTCTGCACTCGTCTACGAACAAGAGTGCCCACCACATCAAGTCACCTTTGAAAACTCATCCGTTGGGGAAGAGTGCCCACCGTTCAGCTCGCCCAACCGCAAAATTGTCTGCCCACGGTGCAGACCTACCCAAAACAGTTCGCTCGAACTCTTGTGGCTTGTTTCCATCTTGTATCAGCTCAGTACTACAACTGTTAGTCTTCTTGCACCTTTCTTGTCCTTCTATTGCTTGTCCTTTGCTCGCCCAAGTGTTGTTCCACACTTGTTCACTTGAACTTCGATGATCCTTCCTCCACTAAGTCACCACTCCTATATATATGTGTCCTCCATGGTTAAGTTGGGTCGTTCAACCACACAAATCTGCCCATGAAAATGCCAAGTAATGTGTCGGCCCACCAACTCATTTTTTCGACACATTGGCCCGCCAAGTCATCCACATCACAGGTCAGCCCGCCAACTCGTCACGTGCGCACATACTTAGTCGATTTTCCCAATCTCAGTTTTCCCAATCTCGATTTTCCCAATCTTGATTTTCCTAATCTCAATTTTCCCAATCAATTCCACGAGGAGTATAATAAGAACCATATTTCTTAAATTATTAATTGATATTAATTGTAAAATAATGCGACGAGTCTCATCGTTTCTTCCTTTTAGGGATTATTTTGAAATTATATTAATAAATATAACTCCCTTTCTGTTGTGGAGGCCACAGCTTTACATGGAGGGATGAGTCCATGTGGCCACTTGGATGGTGTTCATCATGTATCCTCAATGAGAGGAAAAATTGAGGAGAGTTTGAGAGGTTAATAAATCAGTTAGAATCTATGAATCCTGTGTTACTCCATCCAAGAAGCAAAATACATGTGTGGCTTCCTTGCCTTCAATGTATTTTTATCCAAACAACAACATTTCCATACTGGTTTTATATTTCATTGATCTATTAGTTTTTTTGGTTCAATGCAACACTAATGGCAGAGTCAAAGGTTTCAAATCTAGTAGAATTGGCTCAACAAATTATATAGAACATTGGAGCAACATTAATACTAACATTGGAGGAAAATATTGATGAGGCTCACAATGGTGCATCCAAGGATTCCCTACCATAATGACATGTGAACTCAACATTGTAAGAAGAGATTTCCCTAGGGGATATTGTAGGTTAGTCCTCCCATCCTTAGCAAAGCAAACAAAAAAAAAGCCAATCTGGTTTTGGAGGAAATGCACTGGGGCATTTATCACTTAGTTGTCTTTTTCATGTTATGCAAATATATAGTGCTTTTAGGTGTTTTATAAGTGTTGTATGAAGAAAATCAATTCAAAGTAGTTGTATGTAGACACCAACTATGTCCATCCTTCTTAGAGTTTTTGGGTATTTGCGAAAGAAATTTTGGTTCAAGATGTACAAGTTCTTGCCTTCAAACTAGAATATTTTAATGAAATATATAACCCCATATATATATATATATATATATGATGTGTGTCAATAATGATTTATTATAATTCACTCTATTTATTTATTTACCTTTTTAAAATTGTAGAAATATAGATAGTTTCTACATAGACAAATACTACACATACAACGACAAAAAACAAACAGTTTCGACATGGACAGCGATGGAAATAGAGACAACAACACAAACACAGATAGTTGTGACACAAAATGCAATAGAAATAAAGATAGTTCTGACACCGTCAACAAAGGAAACAAATACATTATGCGACCAACATAAATAAAACCAAGCACTGCAAAATCATAGCTATTGCAGAGTATGACACAAACAACTACAAATGAATAAGGATTATTGCTACAAATAAACACACTAAACTAGAAATAAGCCCATAAATTTGCTATAATTTAAAACACAAAATTGTTTCCAATAGAAGAGATAAAGATTATCTTATCGACCTCAACTTAAGATCATTTATGGACAACAAAACAAATGACACACAATTGTAGAAATTAAATGTACAATATCTACAAACAACAAACTAAAACTGACACATCATATTTCACAATTTTTTGTGCCTGAAAATCATGTTGTTGCAACACAAAATTGTAAAACAAACTAACCCACAAGTTGTTGCAATGCACAAAAAACTACATCAAATAAGAACATGGCTCTGGAATATGGATTCTTCTCATTAAATCTAAATAGACATTTACATCAGAATATGGATCCCCCCTACCATGGTGGTAGGGAGGCTACACAACCTCCCAAAAAACTCCTCACACGCAACCCAAAAAACATTATCTCCCATTCAAACTTGAGATACCTCTCCCCAAATATAATTACACATATGTTTCAACAAAAACTACTAACCCTAAACCTAGGAGGGATTTTCATAATATTTTAATAAAAATATATTTATATAACTTTCGTTCCATCAAAAATGCACATGTCATGGCATTTATGTTTCATATTAGTTCATACTTTCCTTTTGCGTTTACATTTGATGTCATTTCACATGTACATTTTATATTTACAATAAATTTTCATAATTAACCTAACTTTACACTTGGGCTCCAATAATTCTCTTCAAGCCCCCTGTGATTTATCTTTGATTTGTCCCTTACAGTTGCTAATTATTTTGATGTTTATCCTTTTTAGGAATTTCGATCTCTTATTCTCATATATTTTCCTCATGTGCGAGTGTCTATGTGTGTGTGTTTGTGTGTGTGTGTATTAGTCATATTGATTCTTAAGTTCCTCCCATCTTCATTTAAATTAAATTTTTCACCTCTCAAGCTTTCACACCTCACTACCCTTACTTTCCCCCCTTCATTATGTTATTTAATCCTTTATCATTTTATTAGTTTTTTTATATTAATTTATTTAGGCTAGATCATTATAAACTTAATCATCAATTGAACAACTTCAAGTTCAAAGTGTGAGACACACAATTCCTTCAACTTATTTATGGCTTCAAAAGCATTTGAAAATGGATAAATATGGTGACTCACTTCTTCATTTCCTAACGCTGCAATAAAAGCATAGGCCTTGCTATTTTCTATTTCCCAAATGGTAAGCTCCTTATCTGAAGTGGGCGTTGCAGGGTGGTTGTCTCCTTCTCCTTCACAAACACCTTTCCACAACTCATAAAAAATGAGGTTGTGTTTTATCTTCTAGGACCACTCAAGATAGTTCTACGTACTAGTAATAACCACTCCCACAATAGAAATTATTGAATGCATTATAAAAAAACAGATTTTACCTCAAAAAAATTCAATGGTTGCACAAAAAAATCATGTATTTGTGATAAAATTTAGTGGCTATGTATCCAAAACATCATCACTTATATTATACATATACAATATTTTCCTTACAAAACTCAACACATAAAGGAGCATACAGTCTACAAAGTTCGTGTATTATATATCCACCATCCAACATATAACAAGACACTTTTGCACTCTATACCAACCATCACATTCACCATACAACAATTTCACACCTTGAACTTGTGTCTACAGAACTTGGAAAATTGAAGCAATAAAATAACTTCATTTAGAACCTCGATAAGTGATTTTGGATAACCCATTGAGAAAATTTAATAGATTCAGAAACATGGCTGCGAGGTATACCTGTAGTAGTGAATTTATAACCCCATCATAGTTAGAAGAGTCTAGAAGGCCAGTCATTGTTACCAAGAAAATTAATCTTCTTAGGGAACAAGAACCCAATTTAAAAACCCAATCAGCAGGAGCTTCAATTCTTCATAAAAGGGTGGGTTGGGGTATGATTGAGCTAGACTTTGCACTTGACAAATATTATAATACCATGGCAGTCCTCGATGTTGTGACAACCCATTGTGTAATAGGCATGATGGCAAGGAGTTACAGAGCACATTGGTTGAGGGAGGCATGCAAATGGAAGTATGAAGAGGCTCTCAGAAGCACTGATATTTCGCAGCTATGGGCTTAGAAGTGTGAGGAGGGAAGCGAATGAAGGTGAGAGGAGGGAAGCATAGTGCACATATAATGGCTATCGTGGGCTCCTCCATAAACTTGGTATGTCATATGTTGAGTTTGTTCGTTGGGATCGCTTTAGATAGGTATGGTCGAATGGAAGACAGAGTTGCCAGTTATGCAAAAATATGAAGAATAGAGGTAGATCTCCAAAATAAGTAGAATAGAGTGAGGAGGGAGTTACAAGGGCAGAAAGGAAGCCAAAAAAAACCGTTGGCTCTAATACCATTTCAGATGAGGAGGTAACTCCTCAACTCGAATTGTATTGCATTATGATTGATGATAGATATATGCATGGATGGCGAGATTCTTGGGTTTCATCTCCCAATGTCTCTTCATCTTATAATTCTCCTTATTTTCTATTTACAATATTTACATGGATTTAGCTAATCCCAAATATCACATGTCAATAGTTGAAAATGTTGAAAATTCATGTCATGTGTCCCTATGTCTGAAATCATGTTGATGTTATCTCAAACCAATGAAATACTCACACATATCTTCATTTTATATATCCATGCTATAGTGAGTACAGATGCAAGAGGGGTTCTTGGGCCCTTGTTTTGCAACAATTTCTTTGTTAAGATTGTCAACGCAACACCCACTAGCTTCAAGATTCTTACGACATCAATTGTTGTGACTTCCCGACTTCCTTTCTATTGGTCCTATGCAACAACTTTGCCACATATGACTACCCTTACATCATATCGGATGCCCCTCCATTGCACATGTGTTAGCACTTCCGAGAAAGGCCTTAGAGAGTGACATGGGTCTAGGGACCACTATTATAGAAATTTTACCAATGAGAGCCTTTGTTGCGATTGTGTGGAATGTCCACCTTCACCCATTCGTACATCATCCCAGTTGTTCCCTTTTTCATACAACTTTGACGCCATCCAAGGAATCGTTGCAAAGGTGATTTTTATACTAGGAACCTCCCTCTTTTTCCACTTCACTATCTTTGATCTAGATACACCACCATTGACACCTCTGACACCTACGACCTAATGAAAAAAGTATTAGTCCAACATCCTGCTTTTTCTAGCAACACCTTTGATATAGATATATATATAGATACATACATTCTCCACAATAATAAGATATGGTACATCCTAGAAAGACTTCATTGGTAATCCTCTCATGTAGCATATTGTGCATTATTTCTCATTTTATGGCAATTCTTTTTAACCTTTTATTCGAAGAAAAAATGGTAACATGGAGAGAAAATCCACACTAATAAGATATGGTACATCATAATAAGGCTTCAATGGTTATCCTCTCTTGCAGCGCACTGTGCATTCTTTCTCATTTTAAGTCAATTCGTTTTAACCCTTTATTTGACAACACAGATGATAACATTGAGAGAAAAGAGAATTGTGGTAAAATAAAAGAAAAATAATATTCTCACGTCATATTTCTTCCAAGAAATATCGATTAAGGGATTTACATATGTTTTGCATAATATATTAATTTAAATTATATATAGTAATGAATTTACAAATTAATTTTAAGATTTATGATTTTTTTAACCAACATAATGAAAATGTAAAATGTATTTGATTAATTATAAATATAATAATAAAATAACATTTAATTAATAAATATATTATAATATGTTTTAAATATGTAAGATAATGATAATGGAGTGGGGTGTTATAAGGGAGTTGTAATTTATTAAACCACCATAGAAATGTAATGAAAAGAATCTATTTATAATTAAATTTTGTGTAATTTTCATAAGTTAATATTAGGTTTTTCTCTTACAATTAAAGTATTATAAAAAATATTTATAGTTTTTTTATATATTTATATGATTTTAATTTTTAATATTTTTACTTATTTCATAGTTGGAAATATAATAAATTTTACATTTTATTTGACATCTACATATGAGGTTGTATAAAAAAATGTCTTTCTACAATTTAATATAAATAAATTTATGTTTTAAAGCTTAATATAGATTTCCACTATATTAAAAATAGAAAATTAAAGTATTAAGTTTCAAGGGGTGTTATCCTACATTCACGAAGGAATGATGGATTTCTTTATTTCCTTATTATTGTTTGATAATTGAGCTATGATAAGCTTTACAAGAAAAAATGTTCAATCGTAAATAAATACTACTAATTAATAAAAAAAACTTATATAAATTGTTGTTTACAATATATATTTTTATTTTTACCATTAAAAAATTATTAATTATATTCGTAAAAAAATCATATTTATATATGTGCATATGCATTCTATACTATATAATAAATAGATACTCAAAATCTAAAATTGTGTTCAAGGCTATAAACTATTAATACTTTCACAACTATCTATAAAAAAATATGCTCATTTTCCTCCATGACTCAAACGTCCTCTTGGAGTGTGAACAAAATACAATTATAAGTAGCAAAGCTATCATGCCTTCTTTGAATCTTATATGCTTATAAAAAAAAATAATCATTTCTACTCTTCAAGTGTAAATCCTTTTCTAGTATGGTTATACAAATACCATAAACATCTCTCAATACCATTATATTAATCTTATCGTAGTATTCAAACAAAATATTTGACGGATTTTGTAATAGATTCTTTTTTTTAGTGTCTATTTTCCAACCTCTATATGGAGTCCTTTGGATAAGGAGTCAACTTACATGTTAAATTCCTTGTATACATGGAATAAAAAAGTGCTTTTGTAATATATTTGATTCTTGATACATGGAATAAGAGAATCATCGAAAGTTACTAAATTTAGAAGTTATTCCTATAAAGCTAAATATATAAATAGTTTTAGTGTTATAAGCACACACAAAAAATATTAGAATAACTTGTGAATCTTGTTTTGAACCCAATGAAATAACCTCTCAATCTATTTTTAAACATAATGAAATGAATATAAAATAGGAAAAGGGTTCCCTTTCTCCATATCCAAGAAGGCCTCCTTGGATGGCGCCATTGAAATAACCCCATTCCCTTGACCTTCTAATGGGCAGATGGATGAGCTTAATTTATTACATCCTTAAGGCTTTACTTTGTAACTAGAAAGAAGTATATCTACATTGGGAACCATATTGACACTATAGGAAGCATTAGCTAATGGGCTCATATTACCATCATTCCATTTCACTATGAAGCCTCCCATTTATTTGTACATCCAGCTAATATAAACGTAAAATATCAACATATGAGCTAGACTTTCCTTCCATTCCTGATATGAAACATACTTACAAATCTCATGTTTATTTTTATTTTTATATAGTCTTTTAAATTATAAGGCTGCTATTTCTTGCTAGGCATGTGGAATACACATCAATTAATATAAAATTTAAAAAATATATATCAAACTATTAAAAAAATCTACAAGTACAAACAAATTGTCATAAAAGTATTTTTTTTAAATGAATGAGAATAATAAGGTATTATTTTTAATATTTAACATCTCAAAATGGCTTTGAATTTAAAAATAAATTTTATTTATTAGATTTTTATTCAGTTTGTAATTAGTAGAATGGAGAACTATAAGCATGATATGCAATAGTGCATGAAGCTACCTCTAATTCACTATAATCATTAAGGTGCACAAATGGATCTATCCCATTATAACCTCTAAGTCCTCCTAATATGGATATGAGTAAATAGGGATATTATCCTCATAATATTCCATATAAAAAGCTTTTATGAGTTTGAAAAGGAAACTACACTGTAGAGTAAAAATGCATTTTTTATATGTATTAAAAATATGTTTTAAGAAATTGTTTTAGAGAATTTGAAAGATGGTTTCTTCACATTTTTTATGTTTTAGTAAGTTTATTAGATAGATTAACATATTTAGTTAAAAAGATTTATGATTCAACAAAATATTAATAAAACAATGAATTAAGTTTTAAATTATATATAAAAGAGGAGAATATGAAACAAAAAGAGTTTCAAGTAATGGATACGCTCTCAATTATTCAAAATTGTGACCTTGTAAGTTATTATCCATTGGGAAGAATGATAGTTAAAAAGAGACTTGCCAAAAATGATAATAGGGAAAGAAAATAAGATTATAGTGAATGAAATGAAACAATATATTTTCATGACCCATTTTTCATGAGTGAAACACATCACTCAAAGGTGTTATATATATGTTTTATAATATATCATAGTTATTGATTTAAACAATAAGGATATTAATTGGCTTTAAATGTTTTTAATAAAGATACACATTGGTTTTGAAATTCGTTATTTTTTCTATACAATAATGTTTAAGAAATGTCTAGTTAATAACAATTATAATGATAAAATTATATTTAATTCATTTTATACTTTTTTTCAAAACCGTGTCAAAACATTGAAATGAAAATATTAAATATGTATTATAATTTTGAATTTTCATAGCCTATTATTATTATTTTTTAATTATTCTTCAAACAATTGTACTATCTTTATTATATTTAACTTTTAAGTAGACACACCACAAGTATCCTCCAAAAATCCTTTGATAGTTGGGGAAAAAATACAACCACTGCTATGTTATTAATAATTTAATGCTTTACATATTGTTCGAGAGTCTTAGAAAAGGACACAGAATACCACTATTTCACCAGTATAGCCGAAGGAGGGGTATACAACCTTTTTTTAACCATATATCACTCCTAAGTTTTCATAAGAAAAACATATTTTAGAAATATTTCTATCATGTTTGCTATATTAAAATTTTAAGTGGGCCCACCAAATAATCTTCTAAGGATTGGGTAGAACCACGATGTTATGCTATTCAGGATTGGGTAAAACCATACGGATGATATGATATTCACAATTTAATAATTTACACGTCATCCCAAAGCCTTAGAAAATAATACAAAAGCCCACCATAACCCCAGGGAAGCATATTAGAACATGACTCGTTCTTCTTTTCATCGTATATCATTCCCAAATTGATCTAAACATTGATCGAATTGATAGTAGCAGATAAGGGTAAGGTGAAAACCCTTAGCAAAGTTGGAACATCAATCTAACAATTAGCAAGAAGAGGAGGTGATTGCTAATTTTTTCTAATTTCATAATGCCATGTTTCGTTATGTTATTGTTGAGGAGTTGGGAAAAGGAACTCATGGAACCATTTGGAAGACAATGGATAAGGTTACGAGTAAATTTTGGGCCATGAAGAGAGTATTTATATTTGATTTATGTCCTGCTTTAACTAGGTCTTCTGAATGTGTTGTTCAATTCATCAATTATTTCTTGCATGTTTCTTCAAGAAATTTTGAGTTGAACTATTGTTTTCCTCCATTCTGGTGAGTTATATGATTTAGCATGGATTTTTTTTAAAATTTGGGTGACTACCAAATTTATCCATTTTATCCAATTTATATCCAGTTCTATTCATTCCACTATTTGCAGTTCTAACTCATTCATGCCTTGACTTTTAGTTTTAGTAGTGTTGTCAATTTGGTGGTTTTGCACAAGATATGGTGTAAATGCAAACTTTGAGTGTTTTTTATCCATTCTCACAAAAGCCTTCAAACATTAATTTTAGTACTCTATTTAATATGGATTAAGCACCAATTTTCCCTTTAGCATAGGACCAAAGTGGTTTTCATAAATAAAGAATTGCTAATTATAACTCCATTAGGCCCATTTTCCCTTAAGCCCTGAGAGATTATTTTATTTTAAAATTTCTCCATGCTCTTGTCTTAGTATTTAAGTTTGGCCCGATACTCTATTTCTATGTTAAGTATTATCTGGGATTATGTGTCCATGCAGCTCCACCATTCGTCTACATGTGTCATTCCCATTGGTCCCAGTGCTCCACTTTATACACACTACCATCTCCCAGTCCTTTGTCAGCTCAGAGCATCCTCTATTGTACTCACTTGAAACCTTCTGGTGTCTGGGAAATAGGATGATGTGTCTTGGTGGAAACCACTACCGCACTGTGAACTAATCAATGAATAATCTAGGTGATCTGTTTCTAACAACTTCCACATACACCCATTGCCCAGTGAGTTGTGAGCTCTTCGTATGCACCCCTTATAATTCAATCTAAGGAAATTTTCTAGGGTGATGTCATTCTTATGCCACTATTTACACGTGGTGCCATTAGAATGGTGAGACATGTCACTTATATTTAGCCCCTCTGACCATATAAAAAAATTAAAAATGTATGTCATGTGTCTCTAGGTCTTACTTCATACTAACATCATCTCAAATTGATAAAATATTGTCACACTTCTTCCTTTGATTTTTGCATGTTAATTTGAGTACAGAGGCAAGAGGGGTTCCTAGGCCTTCATTTTACAACATTTTCTTTATTATATTTTTCAATATAAAAACCATTGGATTCAAGATTATTACAACATTGACTACCCGACTACCTTTCTATTGGTCCGATGTTACTGATATACCATGTCTGCCTGATCTTAGATCATCCTAACTTCCCCTTCTTTACACATGACTTAGAACTTCCATGGAAGTCCTCCTTTGGTGACATGGATCTTGTGACGACCACTACACAACTTTTGCCGATGAGATCTTTTTCCATTGTTGTGTGGACTGCCCACCCCAACTAGGCTTACATCATCTTGGTTGTTCCCTTTACGTGTATCTATAATAACATCAAGCGAACTTCCACGAAGGTGATCTATATAGTGGGGAGTTCCTGTAATTATAGTCC
>APFE031135203.1:0-65527 GCA_000404065.3 Pinus taeda
GGTTTTTTTTGCAACTTCTGAAACGTCACAGAAAAAACGTTATAGCGAAAATGCCACGATGACCTGTTTGGAGCAGCAAAACCCTAGAATCCAAAGCTCTGATACCAAATGTTATGAAACCAGCTCAAAAAGATAGAAAAGATAGATCAACGCCTTAGAATTCAGCCTCTTCGAGGGGGCAACCTCCTTTACATTACATAAATGAACAATTCTTGGATGATTCAAATGAAAAAACCTCCTTTCTATATATAGGAGTCTAAGGAGTCACAATCTAACCCAGCCGACCTAACAATAATAATATGAAGCCACAATAGTAACATTAGTGGGCTTATATGGGGTACAATAGTAACAATATGGGCACTATGTGGGTACATCAATATAATAAGTGGGTTGTACTAATAACAATAAGGGTTACACTAGTAGTATAGGGGCCTAACAGAATACATTAAAAATGATTAATTATTTTAATTAAACCATCTCTACGTGGAATTTTCCCAAACGATTTCTAGGTCTTGGAGAATGCATGTATCTTAGCCTCTATGAAAAAACCTCAAGGCTAGAGCACATCCGATGCTACAGAAATCAACACTTACTATTTCCGGTATAGATAAATTCAAATTTGACTAACATTTTTCTCGAGGCTTGCTGATCGGTGAGTTGAATTTATATATTTATGTTTTCAGATCTAAGATCAAGGTTGTTTTGGATCCCAATAGATTTTGTGCTCTCATTTCTAGCACTGACTTTATTCTATGGCAGTATATGACACTTTTCCCTTAAGATCCATTAATTTTACTAATTTGGACTCTAGAAGTGACGACGGGGTGGCATCTGGGACCTTGTTCCATGGGTATCTTCTAATATTTTTATATCCCTTTATGGGATCTAAGGCTCCGTTGGATGCATCTCGGGGACTTTAACGTGACATCCTCATATATTCACATTTAATCCTTCACTAACACTCCTAACCTTTGTTGAAGATATTACTTTTACCATATGTGATAGAGGCATGATTCACGACTGGCTTACCTCAGGCTATGTATTTATTTTAATCCTTTGTCGAGTTGGGCACCTCATATCATATTATCGTGCCATTCGAGTAATGGATTATACAAACTTGTTCAAATCATATACATCGGATCATGAGGCTTTCATACGGGTTACATTGGAAGCATAAATTGAACACTCCAAAGTTAGATGGGTGGAAAGCCACTTGGCCCCTCTGGCTCCATTACATGGACTTACACCTGATGACCATCTGCCACATGTTGTCCATGCATATCTAAATCACCCCAGGCAAACCTCCGCCACACACTGGCATGAAAAAGGAACCACAAGGACAAAACTATTGGGACTGCATCACAGACAAAACTTATGGGTTTCAATTATGATGTATTACTTGATCGTGTAACTAGTCTATAGAACGCGTGCTTGTGGGATGTTCGTTTTTCTCTGACTTGTAGGAAAAGGAGATGTGGGATTGGGTTTTCGTTCAATGGAGAATACTACTTAGTTACACTCCCACCATCAGTCGCTTCATGCACTCCTTACACAACTTTCATTTTCTGCACCACGAAGACTTTGAGAAGATTCTCAAAATTCCTTGCATTCAGGGATGAATTTTTCTCTTACTCCACCCATGGTATATCAGCGTCAATGCCCTCAGAGACACACTGAAGAACAAAATTATTTAGGTAAAACTTCATGGGCTTCATATGAATTTCTGGACGAGATGGGTATTGACAGACATTGGGAACTCTATCAGGAAATCCAGATATGTCGACCCTTGATGTTTAGGCGCTCGAGATAAGGGGGTGGCATGGATCCTGGTTGAACTGGGTTTTTTAGGTGGTCTTTTGGCACATATTGACTTGGCATGGGAACAAATCTACATCTAAAAAAGGCTAGATTATTGGGGTATTCCATTATGGTGTCTCATATGCCATCATACCGGACATCTTATGGCACAATGTCCTCGATCCCTCAGTCGACCGGATGGCATGGGGGGGTCAGGACATGGATATGGAGGATTCGGTTGGAAACAAAAAACTGCTCGAGTCGACTCATAACCGAGTAATGTCACTATTTCTGATCCTCTATCCTTTGATGTGCATATTGGTCGTTGGCATTCCTCTTCCTCACCCACTCCCTTCTCTTCTCCTCTACTTTCCCATTCAAATTGCACGGTAGGTTCCCATCATCCCGTGATTACACTATCTCCCCCCCGATTGGGCCCTTCACAGTCCCACCGATCCCTCGACTCTCCTTCCTCCACTGCATCTCCCGACACTTATGCGCCCCTGGGCGCCCCAACGGATCCCTCTATGCTCCTTAACCACACCGATGGATCCCCAAATAATGACCCTTTGGAGGAATCCCCTCACACTCCCCATCCTCCTTCATCCCATAACCCCTTGGATACACCCATTCCTTTCACTTCCCCTAGAAATTTGGTGGGTAGTGACATTGAATTCCTTCTTGCTAACCCTACTCTTTTCCATTCAAATTGTGCGGTAGGTTCCCATCCTCCCGTGATTTCACTATCTCCCCCCCGATTGGGCCCTTCACGGTCCCACCAATCCCTCGACTCTCCTCCCTCCACTGCATCTCCTGACACTTATGCTCCCCTGGGTGCCTCGACTGATGCCTCTGTGGTCCCTGACCACACAGATGGATCCCCACATAATGACCCTTTGGAGGCATCCCCTCACACTCCCCATCCTCCTTCATCCCATACCCGCTTGGATACACGCACTCCTTTAACTTCTCTTAGAAATTCGGAGGGCAGTAACATTGAATTCCTTCATTCTAACCCTACTCTCGACCTTGTTGCACTCTCTATTCATCGAGCCCTGACCATGATATCCCCATCCATTATCCCTAATTCCGCCCTCAATATCACTGTCAAACACAAGGGGGGTCGAGGCAGCAAACATTTTCATGGCCTCCCTAACATTAAATCTCTCTTTCTCGAAATCATTTGAATTGTTTGATATTCCCATAAGGACATCATATGACCCACGAGTCCTTAGAGCAGATGCACCCGCAAACCATGCCCCATGACGATGTGTCTTTCCCTGAACTTACGGGGTTTGGGGTATTCTCATAAATTTCTTTCCCTCGAGAATCTCTTCTCCTCGGTTCGTCCTGGTATCATACTATCATAAGAAACCATGATGGCTTCACATAAGGTCGTTGAATATTTTAGACATATGCTCCCAGACTGGCACATGGTGACAGTTGACTCACAGGGTTTATCTGGCGAGATGACGGCTTTATGGAATCCACATTGAGCATCCATGCACACTTACAAATGCTTTGCAGGTATTTTCCTAACTAGACATTTTCGTGGTCTTATAGATTGTATCCACATTCTTACTTTATATGCCCCATATCAAGATAGAGAATCTTTCCGAGATCAACTGGAGGCATATGACTTATTAAAGATAGATTCACTTGTAATTGTTGGGGATTTCAATGCTACCCTGCCGTTGGAAGAATGTTGGGGTTTAAATTGCAGGAAGGACCCTCTTGTAGACAAACTTCAACAACTTTTTTGTGAAAACAACTTGATGGACATCATACCCTCCCCTATGTCTCCCACATGGCATAATGGAAGGGTTGAGGAACATCATATTGGAAAAAGATTAGATCGTTTTCTGGTTCATGCAAACCTATTGGAACGTTTGGTTTTCCTCCTCACAAAGGTACTGATTATTTACATCTCTGATAATCTTCCCATCATATTACAATGGAGATCCGAGGTGAGATTGGGACCATTTAAATTCAATAAGATTTGGCTAGAGGACGAGGAATTCAATGCTTTAGAAAATTCCACTTGGAACTCGATGCAATTGACAACATATACATCTCCTATGCATATCATACATGAAAAACTCCAAGCCTTGAAAATGAAGATCCGCAATTGGGAGCGAACTAAGAAAAAACCTACCTGCAAGGATTTTCATAATATTATGGCGGAGTCTAAACAACTTGGTAAGATTATGGGCAAGGGGAATCCTTCTCCATCTTGTATGGGAAATTTGAAGGAGCTGGAGGAAAAAAAAAATGGAAGAGTCTACACATTCAATAAGTCACTTGGCATTTGAAGAGTCAGGGATTGTGCCTCAAAGAGGGAGACAAAAATATAAAAATTTTCCATATATATGCTAATCATAGAAGGAACATTAACACCATCTGACACATTCGAGGCACAAATGATAATTTGGTGCACAATACTACTAAAATTCAGAGGGAAGTTGTCATATTTTTTGAAACCTTTTACCAAGCACAAGATGGATCTCAGATTGAGAACCAAATTTGGGGCTCGAATTGCTATGCTTCCATGTATGATTAGGCACAAAATCAACCCTTATACGAGCCCATTGATATCAATGAAATACATAGGGACCTCAAGTCATTTGCTAAGGATAAGTGTCACGGGCTAGATGACTAGACTGTAGAATTTTTTCTACATTTATTTGACATAGTGGGTAAATAGTTATTTCATATGAATGAAGCTTCTCAGATTAATGGCTATATCCTCGGTGCCATCAATTCCACTTTCATTGCTCTCATTCCAAATAAAACAGAGTCATAGACACTTTTAAGGATTTCAGGCCCGTCTCATTGTGTAATATCACATACAAACTGCTATCGAAGATTATTGCGGAGCGCCTTAAGTCAACCCTCTCTACACACATCACCAAAGAACAATATGGGTTTCTTCACAACAGATTGATCCATGATGCAATTGCTACAGCGCAGGAATGTCTCCATTCCATCCACACAATGAGACGGGAGGCAATTGTTATGAAAGTGAACCTACAGAAAGCTTATGACTGCGCAAATTGGGACTTTCTATGTATCATTCTATCTAGGATTGGGCTGGAAATGTATAACATCGAATAGATCATGGCTTGTGTCTCCTTAGTACAATATGTTGTTAGCATTAATGGTTATCCCATAAAAAAAAATTGCAGTTGGGAGAGGATTATGCCAGGGATGCTCACTTTCACCCCTTTTTTTATACTTTTTATGGATGGACTTAGCCACAAGATCAGAGTGGCTAGATCCACAGACCATTTAAGCGGATTAAAATTGGGTAGAGGTGTTGAAGTATCACAAAGTATTTTCGTTGACGATATTCTAACATTTGGGATGTTATATGGAACACAATGGATTGCACTTCACCACATTTTCTACAAATTTGGAGCAGCATCAGGCCTTATGATTAATGAAGCAAAATCCATTCTATTATATGTATGGGGGATTGAGCAGACATTGAATACATAGCCAATGTTTTTGGTGCGGCCCCACAACCTATGTGCGAAGGCTTGACACATTTGGGCTTTAGGATAAAACCAAATAATTACAAAAATGATTACTAGTTGTGGATTGTGGACAAATTCCACATTAAACTCCTCGAATGGGTGCATCGATGTCTCAGTATGGGTGGAAGGGTCACTCTAGCACAGTCTGTACTACAACAACTATCAGTTTACTCGGCACATTTATATTGTCTTCCCGCTACTATCATTAAAAAAATACACAGCATTATGGAAAAACTGATAAGGGCAAACTTTGGGGAACAAAATAAATATCATCTTATTAGATGGGAGAGGACCACTATACCAAAACAATATGGGGGCTGGGGGATCCTAGACGTAAATTTTTTTGGGTGGGCAGTTCAGATGAAGTCATTATGGTGTGTTTCTTCTGCGAGAGTACATGAAGAGACATCATTTGGACAAAATACCTTGGCAACATGGAGGCGAAGGTATGGATCAAAGACAGATGCATTGGAAAAGACATTGGCTCATATATTTGGATAAGTTTCAAAAAAATTAAATTATGGTTCCTCCAATGCATCTCTTGGACTTTGGGCTCAGTTAGTAATATTATCATAGGTTGAGACAAGATTATGGGCATAAGAATGGAAAATGACTTACCTGAAGGCATTATTTTCAAATTACATACCAAGGGAATTTTCTATATAGCACAGGCCATAAAATCGAGAGGTAGATTTCATGTTTGGAAATCTGCAGTTGAAATAGGATTGGTTGGCCTACTCACAGATCGCTAGGAACTCCTGACTTTTGGGATTTCATGATGTAAGGAAACTTATGACATTTGTACTGGTACATTAATATAAACCAACATTTTTTTCCTCTTTAAAATGATCATTGTAGATTGCGCAAAACATATAAATTCAAATATTTGGCGGAATATTTTGATTCTTGAATTTTGTGAAATAGCTTTTGAGAAGATCCAATACATCTAATTGCCTCACAAACTTGTTATTTTTTTATAATTAAAATTGATAAATAAATCAATAAAATCATATATCTAAACATAATTGTATCAATATAATTTTTTAATTTTTTTAATCATTTAATTTTATATCAACATTAACAAATTTGATCTTTCACTTTCATAATAAACTATTACAATTATAAAACGCCTCCAAAAAACACCCAATATTAATAAACAAATTAATATTTTTTATAATTAAAAAATGATAAATAAATCAAGAATAAAATCAAAATATCTAAACACAAATTGCATCAATATAGTTTTCTTATTTTTTTTTTATTAATTCTTTTATATTTAAAAAAAAATACACATTAATAAATTCGATGTTTCAAATTCATAATAAACTATAAATTATAAAACACCCCAAAATAAAACCAAAAAATAACATTAATAAAAAAATTAAATGCTTACCAACCATACTCTTGATTTCACAAAGAAAAAAATGCCATATTTTATTTAAATAAAATAATGTCTAACATTTACTAAACATAATCTAAAATAAAAGCATATCGTTCAAAACTCCACCAACATGGAATGAAAAAGGAACTATCACCTCACTTAAAATCCTCATCTAGTTCTTCATAATTGCATTTATTTTGACTCTCATTATTCATTACTAATGCGCACAACCTGCTTTCCAATGTTTTTACCTTCAAATAAACCAACGAGAGCAGCTGGTGCATTCTCCAAGCCCTCAGTAATATCTTCGACGTAAGTTATTTTTCCTTCTTTTAGGTAACCCTTTACCTTCTCCACAAACTCAGGGTACCTCGCCCAATAATCAGAGATAATGAAGCCTTCTATCCTAAGACGCTTCGTTACCACGTGCGTCAAGTTTTTAATACCTTGGCCTTCCTCCAGATTATATTGTGAGATCATCCCACAAGCAGCAATACGGCCATGGTTGTTCATATTTTCCAGAACTGCAGCAAGCATCTCACCACCCACATTCTCAAAATAGATATCAATGCCGTTGGGCAAGTACCTGGGAATAAGTGAAACGAAAACTTATCAAGTGCCTATTAGTAATATGAAATCATATGTTAAAATTAAGGTTTAGTTCCGAAATCTCCTTACCACTCAGTCAATCTAAATTGATTCGAATACATCTCAATGTAAAAATACAATCATGCTGCCAATCAGTCAATCTGAATTGATTTGAATACATCTAAATATAAAAATACAATCATGCTATCAATCAATCGATCTAGATTGGTTTGAATATAATTAAAAGCAAAAATACAATCATGTTATAGTTTGAATTGGTGCCACAGTTAATAGCATATGTTTCTTTCATACATATTAAATTGTTATAGTTTGAATTGGTCCCACAGTTAATAGCATATGTTTCTTTCATACATATTAAGTCCCACAGTTAAGAGCATATGTTTCTTTCATACATATTGTTTCTTTCATACATATTAGCATATGTTTCTTTCATACATATTAAATGGGTAAGAGCATATGTTTCTTCTGTACCAATTACATGTTCAAATCGAGAGAAAAGTAGAATATTTATATTTCCCTAAACTTTAGCCAAGAGCATATGTTTCTGTACAGATTACATGTTAAAGTAGAATATTTATATTTCAGTAAACTTTAGATATCAATGGAAAGGGCTACCCAAAACATATATCGAATTTCGTGTGTAATTTAATTCTGACTTTAAAATTAAATAATAATAATAATAATAATTAATTAAAAATATCCGATAACGGTGTATGATGAACAACCGTCATCCAGATACACCCTTTATATTTAATTGTCCAGTTTGGCATATCACCACCCACATTCCCAAAATAGATATTAATTCCATTTGGAAAGTAACTGGTATTTGGTAAAACAAATCTTTAACAATGTCCTACACTCTCAAAATAGATATTAAT
This sequence comes from Pinus taeda, assembly GCA_000404065.3. Classification (NCBI taxonomy): domain Eukaryota; kingdom Viridiplantae; phylum Streptophyta; class Pinopsida; order Pinales; family Pinaceae; genus Pinus; species Pinus taeda. The sequence goes on from APFE031135203.1 coordinate 8,202, forward strand.
TCCATTTGGAAAGTAACTGGAATTCAGTAAAACAAATCTTTAACAATGTCCTACATTCTCAAAATAGATATTAATTCCATTTGGAAAGTAACTGGAATTTAGTAAAACAAATAATCTTTAACAATGTCCTACATTCTCAAAATAGATATTAATTCCATTTGGAAAGTAACTGGAATTTAGTAAAACAAATCTTTAAGGGTAGGAAATTTGTATTTTTTATATTAAAATTTTATATACAAAATATTAACTAGCAAATCTCAATGGGTTATATAAAAATGGAAGCATAGGATAAAAGAAGTCTTCACCATCGAAAGCTCCTATACTCGATACATTCAATTATTATTATTATCCAATTTTAAGGTCATGGATGAGACCCCTTTGTTTGTAGAACAAAGGACCCACCTACACCAAATTGGTGTATGAGACCCCCTTGTTTGTAAGACAAGAAACCTACCTCAGCACAGCAATTTGACTACTAAGTCTACAAAGGCATACACACTCTACCCCTCTGGTTTTGAACCTGTGACCTCTTAAAAGGAAACATATGCTCTTAACCATTAGACCCAATCAAGAAAAACAACAATAATGAATCATAATCAAAAACTCCTACAACCATAATAATCTCTCTCATTAACAAAAGCCTTCATAATCAAAACGAAAACTTCCACAAAAGAAAGAAAATATATAACATGGTTATCATTCACATAGAAGTCTAAAAAGGAAATACCGCCTAAAAGTCATCCGATTGTAATCTTGTGCATGGTCCTATGTAAAAATGAATTTTCAAAATCTGAATGATTTTAAATAAAAAAAAAAATTAAAAAAATACATGGAAAAAAACCTTCCAAACGCATAGCGCCATTTTCACACCATTATAACGTCGGTATCATTTTGAGCCATTGATAAATGCAATTTAGGTAACACGAAGACTCCACAGATGTAGAAAGCAAAATGAACAGATAACCACTTTACAAACGTGACAAAACTCACGTGCCTATAAGAGGTAAAAGAATCAATAATTGCAATACCAGAACACAAATATAATCATTCTAGTAGGCTTAGTGGGGAAAACTGATGTGTCGAAGATGTATTTCACCCAATGTTGACCCAAAGTACGAAGTAAAAAGAAATGATTGGGTGCGTATTTGAATTTAAAAATACAAAAGAAAAAACCAATAACATCCATATATACATAAATTCAACTCACCATCTTTTTACATATACATTAACATCAACCATGGAATAGAGGTATGATTCACAATGCACAATGTTACTTCCTATATATGTAATCATAACACAATTCAAAGTAGGAACTTCTTTATACACACTCAGGTCTCTGTACACAACAGCTAGGAAAACAACCATTTTCCCAACTAATTAAGACTTCAAGCCTCTTAATAAGAACTTCCCATGAAAATTTCTATAACAATTACCTCATGATGTGAGTCATTGTTGAGAAATTTAGGGCATCATAAGTGAGGAGATTTCTCTTCTTGATAATTGCTTGTGATATACTTTTACTTTTTGGATTATGATCTTCTCTTTGTTATGTTATTATTGTGTTCTTTTCATCAAGACAATTACCAAATAAATAATAGAAGACAAGAGACAGTATGTACGCTTGTCAGCCAAGGCCAAAACCTCTCACGCTTTGAGAGGAAAACCTGTGACGAATACCAAGACCATGACAAAGACCCTTGACTCTAGTGTCCTCCCGAGACCAAGTCACTAACCTCTTCTTCAATGGTGCTTTCCTTCTTCTGGATCTCGGCTTCCTTTCTCTTCTTGGCCTCATCTCCTTCCCTTCTTGATCTCGACTTCCTTTGATTCTCGGTCTCTTCTTGTAGGCTTGCACAAATAAATAATAGAAGACAAGAGATACAGTATGTAGGCTTGTCAACGATGGCCAAAACCTCTCACTCTTTGAGAGGAAAACCCAATCAAATTTTTTCTTATAGATCTTCAATTGACGAATACCAAGACCATGACAAAGACCCTTGACTCTAGTGTCCTCCCAAGACCAAGTCACTAACCTCTTCTTCAACGGTGTTTTCCTTCTTTTAGATCTCAGCTTCCTTTCTCTTCTCGGCCTCAGCTCCTTCCCTTCTTGATCTCGGCTTCCTTTGATTCTCAGTCTCTTCTTGTAGGCTTGTACAAATAAATAATAGAAGACAAGAGACATAATATGTAGGCTTGTCAGCCAAGGCCAAAACCTCTCACTCTATGAGAGGAAAACCCAATCAAAAATTCTTCTTATAGATCTTCAATTGACAAATACCAAGACCATGACAAAGATCCTTGACTCTAGTGTCCTCCCAAGACCAAGTCACTAACCTCTTCTCCAATGATGCTTTCTTTCTTTTGGATCTCTGCTTCCTTTCTCTTCTCGGCCTCAGCTCCTTCCCTTCTTGATCTCAACTTCATTTTGTTGATTCGAGGTAGCATTGGATGTGCTCTAGCCATGAAAATTGGTAGAGAGACTAAAGCACATGAAATCTCTAAGACCCAGAAATGGTTTGGACAGGTTGTACCCGGTTTGGGAGATATTAAAATAATTATTATTTTTAATGGTGTTCTTAAATCTAAACTTAAGAAAAATAAAATATTAATAGGTATTAATATATAATTGGGTTAGAAGGTTTCAAAAGTCATGGATCAATCCAAATCTAATCTTAGTCGTTGATTAGAGATCTAATCTTGGTCGTTGATGGACCAATGAGAAAAGTATAAGAAGAGGCTTGAGGGTCAGCTAGAAAAGACACCACAATGATCAGTCATTCGATTTGCTAGAGCGGGGTTGCTAAGCAAAGTCGAGTTAGTGATCAGCAGCAAGGGGCAGTGAGTACTGGACAAGAGAGGGAAAGACAGTGCCAAGAGACCAGCGCAAAGGCAAAAAGCGAGAAGCAATAGCCAGAGCAAGCCATGCAGAGCCCAGCAGAGACTGCACAGAGGCCAGAGGGACTGCATCATTCACGCAGAGAGAAGCTAGAGTGACGCAGAGGATCCCAAAGGCTGCGCAGTGCCTTAGAGGGCTAACGCAAAGGGGTTTGGGGCTAACGCAGAGGTCAGAAGGGCCAGCGCAGAGCTTCAAAGTCACAGGAGAGGGTTCATGGGACAGGTTTACTGAATACCTGTTTCTAAATAGAGAGGTATTGCTGCAAGTTATTTTTCTCTGTCGGACGAGCCAGTTTGGCAACCAATGGTACTCAAGGAAATATTGCATAATAATAAACCCTCAAAATAGTTGCACTAGTTTTCCCACAGTGGGTTTTTCCGGGGACATTTGTCCAAAAACAACGGTGTCACTTGTGTGTTTGGTTTCTTTCAGCTGATGATCTGTAGATGTTCAGAATGTATTCTGTTTATTTCGTTATTTATATGTTTTAAATAACTTGTTCGAATTTAACAAGTAGAAGAAATAAACCAAAAGAATACAGATTAAATTTCTAACGGGTAATACTTAGAAATTTCAACATGGTATCAGAGTGTGGTTGCAGATCACAGGAGAGTTCAAGGCATCAGCTAAGCAAAGCACTTGCAGCAGACTCAGTTGTCCCGAGTGAAAGAAGTTGATCCATGCAAAAGTAATAGAAGAAGAGTTAACACAAAGGGACTGCGTCATCAGTCCTTGCCAGAGAGAGGCCAGCACAGAGGTTGAGGAGGGAAGAAAGAGGCTCACGCAGAGCCACACAAAGACCAGGAGGGTTGACGAATTGGCTGAGGGAGCTGTCTTGCCAGTGCCGAGATTGCACAGAGCCTAGAGCCTCAATGCTTCAGTTGTTGGGGCATAGGAAGCTGTGGGCAATTTGCGAGAACGAAGCTGGTGGGGTACTATGGGCAAAATAGTACCTAACAGGGCAAAACCAAGGTAGAAGGAGTTGCTACCGAGGCGGATTTCTAGCCAAGGAATCTGGATCAATATTGCAGGTGCACAGACGATCGGAGAGGGGCGACTTGACGATTGGTAGAAGGATTTCCAAGAGGGAAATCGGGACTCAGAGGGAGTCTAGCAAAGAAATTCTAGGCAGGAAGTAGAGAGACTCGGCAGGAGTCAAAGAAAGGACTTCCAGAGGGAAGTAGAGAGACTCGGAGGAGTCGATAAAAGAGCAGAGAGATGGCCATGAATGGGCTGAGGGATCAGGACAGACTAGACAGAGCGTCCAACTTTGTGGTCTGGAAGAACATGATCCTGTCCATTCTAAATAGACATCGCATCAAGGCTTTCGCCTTGAGAACAATGGCGATCCCAATTGACTCAGCTGATAATGAAAAGTACGAGGAGGCAATGGCCAAGGCGAAATGCATCATCTTTGATGGGGTCAAGGATCATGTGGTCCAACATATTGTTGAGAAGGAGATGGCAAAGGTAATGTGGGGCGCCTTGAAGAAATTGTACCAACGTACTTCCATGCAAAGGAAGATGTTACTTGAGAATCAGTTGCGGTCATACCAAATGCAGAAGGGGGAGCAGATAGATCACTTCCTCGGTCGGTTGAAGAAGATCCGTGACCAGCTAACTTCCATAGGGGCCACACCGAATGAGGAATTAATGGTGAGGACCGCACTTAACGTAGTTTTCGAGGATTGGGAGGTATTTGTCCAAAGCATACTGGGCAGGACGAGTCTTCCGGATTGGGAAGAACTGTGGGCAGCTCTTTATCAAGCAGAGATCAGATGGCTGACCAAAGCGAGGAGTAGCGGCAAAGGGGTCAGGATCAAGGAGGAGGAACAAGATGATGCGACTCTAGCATCTGTGGGAAAGCAGGAGAGGAGGAAGAAGAAGGACCTCTCCAAGGTCAAGTGCTTCCATTGTGGGGAATTGGCTCATTTTGCGAACCAATGCCTGAGGAAGAAGCGTAAGGGAGAGGCTTCTAACTCGAAGGCAACGCCAACGAAGGCAGAGAAAGAAGTCAAGAAGGATGACGATTGTGCCATGAGTGCTCATGTGCCATGTGAGAAGAAGTGGGGAGACATCGAGTTGTAGTCAAGAGGACTACAAGCAATGAGGGGCCTTGCTATGGGAGCCCCGAAGAGGACTAATAGGATTGGTGGATGTCGGTAGAGATGAATGCAGATGGAGCGACAGAGAATGCTATAGTGCAGGAATCCCCGAACAACGCGAGGCTAGCAGGTTCCAATAGTGCGAGAGGCATGGGATTGTTGCAATGGTGCAGGATGACATAAAGAGGTGTGCAACGTTGCGAGATGCAGGGAGTTGTTGCAGCAGCGCAGAGGTCAATAGAGGGAGCACTTGTTAGCGGTAGAGGGAGCTTCAACATCGGGAGTGTTTTTAGCCTGACAGGGATGTCAGAAGTTGGGTGGATCAGTTACTCACTTCTCAATAACTAAGTTGCAATGTAATACCAGTATGCAGTAGCAAGATGCAACATGATGACAGGGGATGGAGTGTTGGGAGGATGGACTAGCCGCAGCACGGATGCAGAGGGAGTTGTCATACGGATGCCATAGTGGCAGTGGTAGGGCCATGGGCAGCAGTACAGGATGCAGCAATGCAGAGGATGTTGGGTAGGGAGGCCTAGCATCAGCACAGGGACCAGTGCCGGATAATCAGTGTGATACTCAATGTGGAGTATTACTAGAGCACATTCCTCGCTAAGAGGGAGTGTTGATTTGGGGTAGCATCAGATGTGTTCTAACCATGAAAATTGGTGGAGAGGCTAAAGAACATGAGATCTCCAAGTCCCAGAAATGGTTTGGACAGATTGTACCCAGTTTGGAAGATATTAAAATAATTAATATTTTTAATGGAGTTCCTAAGTCTAAACTTAGGAAAAATAAAATATTAATGGGTATTAATATAAAACTAGGTTAGAAGGTTCCAAAAGTCATGGATCAAGCCAAATCTAATCTTAGCCATTGATTAGAAATTTAATCTCGATCGTTGATGGACCAACGAGAAAAGTATAAGAGGCTTGAGGGTCAGTTGGAGAAGATATTCAATCATTCGATTTTCTAGAGCGGGGTTGTTAAACAAAGTTGAGTTAGTGATCAGCAGCGAGGGGCAGTGAGTACTAGACTAAGAGGTAGAGACAGTGCCAAGAGACCAGTGCAGAGGCAAAGAGCGAGAAGCAGCAGCCAAAGCAGGTCACGCAAAGCCTAGCAGAGACTATGCAAAGGCCAGAGGGACTGCGTCATCCACACAGAGAGAAGCTGGAGTGATGCAGAGGGTCCCAATCCCATCATGACCTGTTTGGAGCAGCGAAACCCTAGAATCCACAGCGCTGATACCAAATGTTATGAAACCAGCTTACAAAAAGATAGAAAAGAGAGATCAACGCCTTAGAATTCAGCCTCTTCGAGGGGGCAACCTCCTTTACATTACATAAATGAACAATTCTTGGATGATACAAATGAAAATACCTCCTTTCTATATATAGGCATATAAGGGGTCATAATATAATCAGAGCCGACATAACAATAATAATGTAAGGGCATAATAATAACAATAGTGGGCTTCTATGGGGCACAATAGTAACAATATGGGCACTACATGGGTACATCAATATAATAAGGGGGTTGTACTAATAACAATAAGGGGTTACACTGGTAGTATAGGGGCCTAACAGAATCTTTTCCGCAAACCAAGACCTTTCCATCAACAAAAGCAACTCTATCCCCTTTATCTTCTAAGCAAGAAATTGAAAGCAAACTCTTTTTCAAACCTGGAACATATAGTATATTGTTGAGATGTAGTTTAGCTTCATTGTCCAGCTTCAAAGATGTTGATTCCATGCCTCTAACAGCATAGCTTTTGTTGTCTCCCAATTCCACTACATGAGAAGATGGTTCATTTTGTTGAAGGAAATGTAACTAGGTTCGGTCTTCATAAATGTACTTTTGATAATTTGTACTTATTCAAGAAAAGAAATATTCTTTTTATGATCTATGTCAACGAGTTTATTGCTCATTGAAATAGGTCTAGCACATGTTAAGTTCTATAGGTGAGTCAAGGAGTCAAAAGAAAATGATTGAAGACCTTAAGGGCATGTTACACCATGTATGTTTGTGTATTAGAGTCAAGTGAATACCTCCAAGCAAAGTCAACAAGTCTCCTCCATGCAACAACACCTACAAAAAAAGCAATCCGAATTATAAATGTCAAGTCGGCCTGTAGTCTTCTAGTCGGCCTAAAAGGAGGGACGGTCCTCTATATATAGAGGTTTTCCACTCCACTATAACGTCAAGCAATCACCTCTGAAATCAGCGAAGGTAGAAGATCATAAAAAGGGTTGTTAAAGGACAAAAGAAGAGTCTCCAAGGGCAACGAAGGAGAGACCTAAACCGAAGTTGGCGAGACTGTTTTTAGGGGAAAAAACAGTCACGTGCGAGAAATAGAGGGCAGTCTATGGTCACTACAGCAGTAATATAACATTCATATATATCTCATGGTTTGGGCTAGTATCCTAGACCTATAAGGCCTCCTACTCAAGTGAAGAAGAGAGTCTCTCATGCGATGGAGAAAGAAACCAAAGTATAGGGGAAAACTCCCACACGTGCGAGAATCTAGGACTAATGTACAGTCTTCAAGGAGAAAGCAAGTCAACTACATCTCAAAATCTATCAAGTAAGTATATGTCCCCTTTTGAATATACATCAATGTCTTTTTGCAAGGAAAGCAACAAATTCGTAGGGACCAATAACTTTCTTGCATGGAAGAAAAGGATTGATTTACTTCTCAAGGAGAATGAACCCCTGAAACACATCAAAGGGAATGTTACTATTCCTGCTAAGGAACAAACTCAAGCCTTAGCCAAGTACAATAAAGATGAGACCAAGAGCTCAAAGGATTCTAATAGAATCCATCAAAGAACCTCTCATCCCTCATGTCTCCAAAATTGAAACATTAAAAGAAATCTATGATAAACTAGTAGAGCTATTCTCGGTAAGCACAGCTAGAGAAGTGATATCTCTTCAAAATGAGTTGTACAAGATGAAGATATCAAAGGAAGGAATAGCTCCCTACTTCATGAAGATCTTTGAGATGAGGGATCAACTTCAAGAGCTAGAGGAAGTTATGTCTGACAGAGAAATGACAATTGTAGTACTCAATGCTCTACCTGAGGATTGGGGCAACTTCACATCAAGCACATATAACAAGAAGGAAGCCACCCCACTAAGTGAAATGTGGTCTCTATGCAAGATAGAGGAAACAAGACTCAAAGCAAAGGAAGATGTGGGATCAAAGGAGAAAGCTTTTGCTACCATGACCAAGAGAAAGGGAAAATTTGGCAAATTTGGCCCACGAAGAACAAACAACAAAGATATGTCCAAAATCCAATGCTATGGATGCCAAGAATATGGACACTACAAAAGAAATTGTCCTAAACTAAAAAAGGACAACAACAACAAAAGAAAAAGGGAAGAATCTCATGTGACTCAAGAAATGAAAGAAGAAGACAAGAAGCAAAAGAAAAAAGATCCTCCGGATCTCTACTATGACTAAGTCTCCTTCTTTACTTAAAGTCTTCTTTCAAAGTTTTGAGTAGTATAGGAGCATGTAGGAGGGACAGACCTCTATAGTCTTTTAGTCGGCCTAAAAGGAGGGACAGACCTCTATATATAAAGGTTGTCCACTCCACTATAACATCAAGCGATCACCTCTGAAATCAGTGAAGGTAGAAGGTCAGAAAAAGGGTTGTTAAAGGATAAAAGAAGAGTCTCTAAGGGCAGTGAAGAAGGAGAGACCTAAACCAAAGTTGAAGGGATTGTTTTTACGGTGAAAAACAGTCACATGTGCGAGAAATAAAGGACAATCTGCTGTCACTACAGCAATAAGATACCAGTCATATATCTCATGGTTTGGGCTAGTATCCTAGGCCTATGAGACCTCCTACTCAAGGGAAGAAGAGAGTCTCTCAAGAGAAGGAGAAAGGAACCAAAGTATGGGGAAACCTCCCACACGTGTGAGAATCTAGGGTTGTTGTACAGTCACTTCAGTCTACACCGACGTCTCAAGAAGGATCTCATTTGGTTGAAAGAAGGAAGGTGTCTACACAAGTGAAGGACATCTCTAAGTATAGAAGAGAAGCATCTCATCTAGAGGTGGTTGAAAGAAGGACGAATGCTGAGTAACGAAGTGCCGGAAGAAGGAAGACTAATGAAGTGCCGAAAGAAGGAAGACTAAGTGTCAGGGAACAAAGTGCAGAAAGGAGGAAGGACTTGACTTGTGCTTGGAGGACATTCTAGTCAAGGGTCTAGGGTTTGGCATTGGTCAATAAGAAGAACCAATAAGAGAAACTTACTAAAGGGTTTTCCTCTCAAGAGAAGAGAGGTTTTGGCCCTAGCAGAGAGCCAACATCTTGTGTTCTTGTTCTTATGTTTTTGGTAGCAATTTGATGAAGTACAGACATATGCATTAATAAGAAGAAGAAGAAGATTAAGTTAACAAGAAAAAGTAAAAAGATTCCACCAATTGTGATCAAGTAAAGAAGAATCACTACACCTAATTTCCCTTGATTCTTCAACACCTTTGATAGAGTTTGAAGTTGTTTACCTTCCCCTGTCATATGCCTTGATTCTCCATTGTCAATGATCCACGCATTATCATCATTAAGTGAACCTGTAAGTGCAATTAAGAACCCTTGACTTTTGACCTTGTTGAATAAGTAGTAGAAGATCTTCTTGATCCAGCTTCCTGCATTATTAAATCCCATTCTTATCATAGAGGGAGTAATCATTTCCTTCGAGCTAACGAAGTGAACTTCAATCTTCTTTGAACTTAGCTCTGATATCATATTGAGAAATTAATGCTAATAGAGTTAAGGTTAGATTTCTCTTTCTTGATAATTACTTTTGAATTATGTTGGCTTCTTTTACTTCTTTGTTATATTATTGTTCATCAAGCAATTACCAAATTGTGTGTGTATGAAGATCACAAAAACACAAGACACAAGATAAAGGCACTTTGCTAGGGAAAAACCCCTATCTAGCGGAAAACCCATTCAACATCTCTTCCTTCAACAGTTTTCTTGAGACTCTTCAACCTAGACACAGACCTCCTCCAACCACCAAGTCAACCTCATCGTCCAGCAACTTCGACCACGAACTTCGACCTTGAAGCAGTAACACTTTGAACCAACAAATGGCCGCAACAACAGTAGCAGTAGCTTCGACTTGACAAGAAAAACTTCGATCTACCAGAGGAACCCACATGAGAGAGAGATAGATAGCCCAAAATTTCAATCTTGCCTTTTTCTCCTTTCTTCTCCAACTTCGCACTTCTTTTAGCCTTCTTTCCTACTTCGCACTTTTCCAGCTCTTTCTTCTAGATATCAAACTTGTGTGACAGTGAATGAGTGCTCCAAATGTATTTGATCTATTTGTATATATAGGCTTGAGGTGAGGTTGAATTGCCCTGTTTGAGGCCGACTTGATCTCCTTGACACTGACTTGGTGTGGAGGTGCCAAAGACCGAATTTGACTCCATAATAAATCTTTTTAAATGATTCAAAATCCCAAGAAGGGTCTCATAAAATGTACAGTGACTATCATGACAATATAAATCCTAGGAGTCCACAATGGGGATTCTGACTAATAAAAGATGACCCAAGCATGAAACCCATGCTTTAATAAGTCATTGTAACAATAAGAAAAAAATTATTTTCCATTCTTTTAACAAGTCCATTACATAATAACTCAAAAACATTTATCAAGACCGAACCTAGTTATGTTTTTCAACAAGATAGTGTGGTCCCATTTTCCCCATTCCATACTTATTACTTCCCTCTATATATTACGATCCCTATACTCCTGTAATATCCCAAACAGGATATCTGACTAATTTTGCATAAATTTAACCCAACCAGAATATCTCCATAAAATTACCATTCAATTTAATAAAAGATTGCCATGTAAAATATAACAAATAGAGTGCATGCAATTCAATAATACAATGAGCAGAAATAATCTCAAGTTTTATTATAATAGAAAACTAGGGTTACATGTTGATACAACAAAATAGCTGAGATGGAACACTGGCCTCAAGAATTTGCTCCAATGTTGTGATGGCCCTCCAAAACTGAACTAAAATGCCACTACAAAGCTCTTCTATGAATTCTAGATGAATTCACCAAGGGGAGTTGGGTACTCACCCAGTCTCACTGAATCACCCGAGGGTTTCCGTCCTAGGGCTACAAATGGAGTAGAGAACCAGGTTCTCAAAACTCTCATACAAGAAGAAAGATCAAATCCAAGATGTCCTCTAATGGCCTCCTCCTCCTCTTTTATAGATCTGATAGACCCCTCTAGAACCTCCTATTATTTTTTTAATCATTGAGCACATTTCCGTCTTTTTTATTTCAATTAAAATATCCTTTTAATGTGGGAAAATGGTAAATTGGCCACCATGCCTCCTCAAACCACTGAAACTCACTTCTAACCATTCCATTGTGTAGTTCTTCTCGTTCTAGTTCCAACGAGCTATTCCACTAAGGTGTTCTGTTAGGTATTCCTCCCACAATGCCACCTTAAGCGTAGTTAATTGAGTCAGGCCCATTAGTAACTTTATTTTCTGAAAGTTATCAGAATGCAACAGAATGAAAGACAAGTTGTGCGGAGGATGGGATAAACCAAGAAAATGCCATCAGACCTCATAAAACCTCCTCAAAAGCCCTTCAAAATCCCTTGGGCCCACTGATACAATAAACCAGCTCCTATGACCTAGTTGCCTCCAACCCTGGAAGTCCATCATGACCACGTTGTAAGGGAAACCAAAAAAGGAACATGACAAATCCTCCTGCCCCAAGATTGCATGCCCCCAAGTAATCTATATCTGTCGAACAATCTGGCAGTCCAGTGCAATTGAGAATCAATCCTAGATCCCATACAAAACACTGGGTGATACCATACCTTCGTGCCACCCAACCAAGAACGAATCCCTTAATGCCCAAATCCCAGACTAAACTCTGACTCGTCCTATCGTCAACAAATCCTCCTGGATCCCAATGCCACCATGGCCAATCATCAGCACCCCTATCCCATGGCTCTAGTTGTGCTCTGTCTCTAGCTATAGTTGTTTCTCCTTCAACCGAGTACCAACTCATCACCTCTCCCTGGTCTAACCCCTAAATCGACCTAATGCCCCTCTCCTAATCTTGGGATGGAACACCAAAGAACTATCGACCTGTATCCCACTGCCAACTGGAGCATGTAGTATTTGACATGTCTAAGGGTCCTTGCTCTACTACACCCCTAACTAAGAATATCACACCATCAATAGGATACCAACTCATGATCCCTTGCCAACCCAATGCATGGACACCTGTGTAAGAAAAAAGTCTACTAGGCTGATATTGGTGCGTGCTCAACTCATGATGCTCTACATGGTCAATCAACAAGATATGTCTAAGGAAACTTGCCCCTCTCTCCATAATAGGAAAAAGTGGGCAAGATGTGTTGCAAGCCCTATCTATGTACTCTTAGAGAGGGTTGCGACCTGGAAATATTGCAGCTCTATTGGCTGCTAGTGCACCTATTTTCACCTCATCAATGGGTAGGCCCAAAGATGGATGCACTGCCATCTCTAACAATTCCTCCCTCCTCTAATCAAAAACTCCACACTCCTCTTGTCTACTAGCCTCCTGCAAAAATATTGTGTTATGCTCTAGCACCTGACGACAAGTGTCAGCATATACTGCCACCCTATTGGTTGTCTGTACATCTGTCCACTCTTCATCAATGGTCGTCCCTAAGAATGTTTGCGCATCACCCTCCATCATGGGCTCAACATAAGTCACCAGCTGACTCTCCAAAGATGGCCCATCATGCACACTGTGTTGCTCATGCTAAATGGGAACAAGTTGTTGCTCATTGATCTCCTCTACCAAACATGGCTACATCTCTGGGTTGTTGTCAACAACTCCCCATCACTGCTCATGCTCCTCAGAGGTGTCCTCGTACGAACCCATGGGCTTAACTATAAAAGAAGAATCCTCATCCTGAAAGTCAGAAAGAATCTCCTCCTAATCTACCTCTGTCATCTCCTCGATGTCACTCATGCACGAGTGGTCAAGTCCCCAAGGTTCCTTGCAGATGAAGCAAAGAGACTTCCTCGGCTCATTCTTGTTTCACGGTTGGTCACCACAATTCCACCACAACTCCCCCTGGGTCAACTGTCTCCTGAACAACCCAATGTTCTCCTCAACCAACCTTTTGGCTAGTTCATAAGCAGCAGGTGAAACCAATTGGTCCTCCCTCCAAATGGCCAACAATCTACACTGTAGCCTCATGAAAATGGCATCATGGTCTCCCATACATGATGACAAAATGGACTATATATGTGTTATGATTATGTCAGGATGATGCTTCCTAATGCTGAAGAAGCGTTAGAACATCTACAGGACCAAGTCATCACACTCCAGCTCAAACATGAGGTCATAAGATCTAACCAAGGCTATGACTTCTAGAGTCTCTAACCTCTTCCCAAAGGTAGGGCCCTCACTGTTTCCAAATCCTGAAAGGTCCCCACTATCGGTCTGAAGACTTTCCTCATAATGATATTACTATAAGAAGGTATAGGTGCAGTTAACATCATGATACTACTGAGACAAGAGGCAACTAGAAGTTTGACCCCTACACAAGGATGCTCCAAAAATTTGTGTTGTACTAAAGCAAGCATGCCTGGTTTGAGAGCCCAAATTAAGTTTTTATCATCTGACTGATGCACCTTGGAGAGGAGTGAAGCAAGTCCTAGTTTGAAAAGGGCTTTGGTTGTAACCCCCATGCATCTCAATTATGTTCCAAGTGCATAGATTTTGGGCTCCAATTCATGTTCTTATGGTTGGTCTTGTTGTAGCATACAAAGTATCTCCCTAGAAAAGGTTTTGTTGATTACTATTGCACGTTTATTAAGGGATTTTATAAAGGTTCGATCCATGTTTTTATTCAATGATGCCAATCTCATCAAGTTGTTTTATACTTGAATTTGACTGACAATGATATGACTGACTCATTTAGAAACATCTCACATTCAACTCAACAATATGCTCATCATACCCTAGCATACACACAAGATACTCAAACCCTACTACTAGTAGTTGACCAACTTGTAACAATGCTTTGACTCAAAGCTATGACTCAACCCACATAACAACTATACAAAGTACCAGCCGCACAAGACAATGTGTAACAACAATATAAACCTGCGAGTATAAACTCCTGCAGCAATAATGATGCACTACAAACAGCCTCTAGACAAGTTTCTTGACTAAATACAAAGAATGACACCTGGTATACACTACCCGAGAGAGCTCCAACTAACAATGAACTCCAGCAAAGCGATCTCCAGCTACAACTTTGGCAATTAGTGTAATATCCCCCTCTTTGTCTGCGATAGGAATAGGAAACTCTCTAAACCCTATTTATAATTATGACCAAGTGTTGCCCTTGTGTGCTCATGTATTAGGATAACTCAAGTCGGTCTGGCTGAGCGAATGTTCTTGAGGAAGACCCAATTCGTCCTCCCTAACAGAAATTCACTTGACCCTTGATGAAGGAATGCCACAACACTTGATACGCCAAGAACTAATGAGTGCTTCCAGCCAATCACAAGGTGATGTTCACAAATTTATTATGTTGTCAATGGAGACTCAAAAATAGCAAGAGTTTTGAACCTCTCTCTTACAAGCTGTATAATTTTGTTCCATTCGCATCTTAGGAATCAATGCACTAACATTAATTATCTGATGACTCTTATCAACGACATCAAATGGTGCAAAACGTAATTGTAATTTTCAACAAGTAGTTTGAACCTTGTTTGTTACGGGTGCACGTAAATCGCACAACATCTTCCCCATGTTACGGGTTGTTCAGCGAACAATCACACCACATAGTCTTCACACTTTTCACTGTTTCTTAGTGAGCCATACACTATAGGAGTCACTCAACCTTCTAACCCCCAACTTACTCACATAATTCACAATGATATTTGCCCATGTATGCAGGTGCATGATAACGCACAAGTGTATGGCATCATACAATTAATGTTTAACCATACTTTGCGTATTGCAATATTGCCATGAGGCCAGTTGACATTGAGTCAGCCTTTCTGTCTTTGCATCTAACCTATTACATATTTATACAAAACCCCTCTGCTTTCTTTTCTCCGTACATAAGTCCTGATGATGAGTCTGGGTTTAGACTCGAAACGTCGACCATATAAAGATGAACACTGTGGAATATCCAAACTCCTCTCAGAAACCACACCACAGTAATCTAAAATCCAAAAAAGGGAAATCTTCATAATCATTTGTAAAAGTTACATTTCATTGTAGGTTTCTCCATCTATTTTGTCATTAACATGTAGAATTAACAACATATGTTCATCGTTACATCCTTATTTCCTTGCCAATCACGAGTAAGATTTATCCAACCAAATTTCTAGGGTTCTTGTTGAGGTCATCACTAAAAGTGAAGTCACTCCACCTTAGGGGCTTGTGTGAATACTTTAGAGGGTTAGATGTTAGGTTTTAAGAATAATTGGATGGTTTGTGCATTGAAGGGCCTTTGGAGACTATATGCTACACTAAAAACCCCCTTTGCCCCTCATTTATTGGAAATGGGTCACTTTTGTGGGTTTGTGCCCCATAGAATTTGTACAAGTGGCATGAATAACCCTTAATTTTTGTAATTTAGATTAATTAATGGTGAAAAGGGTCTTTTGTCCATCCTTAGCCTAGATTAGGAGCTTTCTGTTGGAAAATGTAACGAGTGTTGATCTTCATAACAAAAGAAAATTATAATTTATTTTTATTAATTGACCTAGCATGTTCTTCATGTTCTTTGGAGTCAAAAGAATCAAAGTTATTTGTTATTAAGTCATGTCATTTTTTACATTTTATAAGAAAAGGAGGAAGAATTGTATTTTTGGTTCAAAAGAGTCAAAAGGTGAAGTTGTCCCTCTCTCTCAGTCATGTTGGCCTATATGGCTTATGGGAACCCATCGAACAATTATATATAGTCTCCAAGTCGAGCTCTTTTAAAAGCAAGCAACAAACACATAAGAATTTGATTTCTACAATTAAAAATGAACCGAAGTATAGAAGGAGTCTACAATGAAAAGGAAACCAAACTTTCTTGTGACCTATTCCTGTAATACGAAGTTTTGAATCTATCTGAAGAAGCCGAAATAAAGAGTCTGCCTGTGATCTAAAGTAGGCGAAGTCTACTATTTGCAGTGTGCAATCAAGGATCAAAACTTGAAGGTGATTACAGTGTACAACAAGACCGAAACTCTGAAATTCGGTCTACGAGGATCTACAAGAAGAGTTATAGTTTTGTGACAAGGCCGAGAAAAAGTTTGTGACAAGAAGGATGATTATCTTTAAGCAGAAGTTAACTATTTTGTTTTTTTTACTAGAGAAGAGGGTTGACGAGGAACCTTAAGTGAGTCTTTGATCTTGGGTTAGATATCTCATCTTGAATTGATTCAATAAGAAGAATAGTGTTGGGTTTTCCCTTGTTAAGGGGTTTTGCCCTGGCTTGAAAGCCTAAATTTCTGTGTCTCTTACTTCTTTTTGCATCTTGGATGAACAGTTTGTGTAATTGCTTGCTGAAGAAGGAACAATAATAAACAAAAGAAAGAAGATTAATTAATCACAAGTAATTACCAAGTAAGAAAATCTAATTGCCATTGATTTTCTAACATGGAATCACACCTATGGTGAACAGGAAACTCCTTTACTAGACAAAAGAAAGAAAGCTCATCATTATAGCAGCTCAAGAAGATCACTTTTGCAGCCATATCTAGAGATCTCTTTTAGCAGCAGCTCACCTCCAATTCATTTTGTCTAATCCAATGGCATATATGTGCAAAAAAAGAAATAAGTTAGAAGGAGCATCCAACTTCAAGGCATGGAAAAAGAGAATTGATAAAGCCCTTGGAGAGAATGATGTCATGAAGTTCATTCTAGGAAATGTACCTACTCCAAATGAGAATAATGCCCAAGAAGTTGAAAACTATGAAAAAGGAGAAGTTAAGGCTCAAAGAATTCTCTGAGTCTATCAAATACCGCCTTGTCACTTTTGTATCAGAACTATCTACGCCTAAAGAATTTTATGATACCTTGGTGAAATTATACTCCGTCAGTACAACAGGTTACATGATAGCCTTGATGACTCAACTACATCAATCAAAAATGACAAAAGGAGACATTATAGCTTCCTTTTTCATGAAGCTATCAAAAATCAAAGATCAACTCCTAGAAGTTGGTGAGAAAATATCTGATTCATAATAAATTATAGTGGCAATCAATGCCTTACCAAAAGAGTGTTAGTTTTTGTAGCATCGGACAACTGTTGTAGTCTCGACTTTGGTCAAAGAGGCTAAGGAACACATGATCTCCAAAACCCAGAAAAAATTACAAGAGAAAACACCTAGAGATGGTTCAAATAAGTTAATTTATCATAATTAAATATTTCCTAAGTCTAACTTAGGAAAAGTGATCAATTAATAGTAATTAATTGAGAAAGGTGAAAATTCTCTAGAAATTCACACGGATCGAGTTAGAGATGATCTTAGTTGTTGATGGGGATCTAATCATGATCATTGATTCACCAACAAGAGATTATAAGAGCAACTACAGAGATCGAGCAGGGAAAAATAGTTCAAGCTAGAAGGGACGCAAAGATAGAGAGGGAGTAGAGACAGTGATTCCAGAGAGGCAGCGACAAGAGGCAGAGTTATTCGACTAGAGGCTGCATAGGAACTACGCAGGCAACTTCAATGAGGCAATTCGATTTGGCTAAGCAAGAAGTCGATTCAATTGTCGGAAGCCAAGATAATTTTCCAAAGGGCCAAAGAATCACTTCCATAGGCAGCAGTAGGCGGGACAACTCAATCAAAGGCAGATTCAAGCTATGTGTGTGAGGGTCTGCGCAAGCACTGCGTAGATGACTGCACAAGGGTTCTTGGTGAGCTAGTTTTTTGAAGCAAGTTGTGTCGGGATTGCTTGTGGACAAGGGAAAAATTCCCTTAATAATTTTGGCCAAATTATTCGCTGAGGATTTCCAATTTGGCATCCAAATTTGTACTCAAAAATTTCATTGTTGCATAATAATAATAAAACTCTCATCTACTGCACCAGTTTTCCCACATTGGGATTTTCCGAGAATAATTGTCCACAAATAACGGTGTCATTTTTATTGTGTGTGTGCTCTATTTTCTCAGTTCCAGCGTTATTTCCGCAATGCATTTTATTTTTGGTGAAAATTGCAATTATGATTTTATTCGTTGTTTGCCATAATAGCAAATAAACTGCAAATAATAATATTCAATTAGAAGAATAATTTCTAGTAGTTGCAATAGAGTGAAATTTTCACATGGTATCAGAGCAGTGATGAATACAGATCAGTGGCTCAAAAGCGAGGAGGAAATTTGTGAAGGTTTAAAAGGAGCTCTACAACACAATTTCCAAATTCACGCAAATGGTCAACCAGGCAGTTCGAATTGCTGAGCAGGGGTTCGATTTCCAGTTGCGTGTGCAGGAAGAGATCAAATAGATCAATAGCAATTTGAGCAGGCAGTGGTGTTGCCAGGAAGCAATTCCAATGAACTAAATTAGTCAATTTGCTAAGCAAACTTGGGCCCAATTATTTTTTGCAGCAATTTTGCAATAGCAAAATCAGCGCCAAGTGGAAGAGAAATGCATTCACAAAGGGATTTTCCGAGAGGGTTTCAGATTCAGTTCTATGAGGGAAATCTGTGATTTCCAGTAGCTAAAGGCAGCGACAAAAGGAAGAACTGTGCATTCCAAGAGGGAGCGTGTGTAGCTAAGCAAACAACCAGGCAATTAAGGAAGAGATTCCTATTTATTTTCCCAGTTGTGAGTTTTGTATAAATGACCTCCGCAAGACTTCAAGATCAAGCTAGACTAGATGGAGCCTCGAATTATTGTATTTGGAAAGTCAGAATGTCTTTCCTACTAGATGAGCATGTTATGAAGACGTATGCAAAGAGAGTTGTAGCCATACTGACAAACCCACAATATCTAGAGAATTGCAATAAGGAGGTTGCCAAGGCAAAATTGTTGATCCTTGATATTGTTTAGGATCATATAGTCTCACACTTAGCGGCCAAGAATACAACCAAAGAAATGCGGGATGCAATTGGTACACTTTTCCAAAATCCTTCCAATGACCGAAAGATGTTCTTGAAAGAGAAGTTGAGGACCACCAAGATACACAAGGGTGAAGAGGTAACTCCTTATCTCAACAGGATTCAAAATGTCCAAGACGAGCTTGTCACAGTTGGAGAAGCACTCCAAGAGAGTGAGCGAGTGTGTACCACTCTCAATGGTTTCACCCCAGAGTGGGATACCTTCATCCAAGGTATCTCTGGACGAGATAATATATTGGGATTGGATCGATTATGGGCAAATTTCATGTAGGAGGAGATTAGGCTTGCTCTAGTTTAGAGAAATAACAGTGGCAACAATATCAAATGACAGAAGGGTGTGAAAGAAGAGGAGAATGTAGCCCTTGCATCAAAGGGGAAGGCAAAGAAAGGTCCCAATTAGGGACAAGGCTCACAGGGAGGAGAAAAGAAAAAGAAGGATTTGTCGAAGATCAAGTGCTTCAGATGTGGTGAGTTTGGTCACTACAGTACCCAATGTCCGAAGAGAGAGAAGGTCAAGAAGGAGAAGCAGGAGTAGGCAACAGCTTCGACAGAGATCAAGAATTTATCTTCCAAGTTGGAGGATGAATTTGCACTATATGCAGCTATACCTCCAAGAGAGAGGTGGTGATACATTGAGCTCTACACCTCAGAGTTCTAGAGATTTGGGCAGGGTCCATAAAGGAGCAACAACAATTGAAGTTTACTCCTCATATGGATCATTACCCTTGCTACAAGGACCCACAGCATTAAGTAGCAGTTAGATCAATGTTCATGATGGCATAGTCATATCTTGAGGGATTCACGCCTATTGTTTCGATGCATCGTTGATGTTATTATTCTCTCTACATAATTGCTAATGATGAAATGATCTTATGGGGTGACTATTATATGAAAATGTTGAAAAAGTTTGAAAATGAAATTATCTATAGTAGAGAACAATCTAGCCCTAAAAATTAACACAACTCAGCCCCTCTTAATCTATCGGGATTGGATCGATTATGGGCAAATTTCATGTAGGAGGAGATGAGGCTTGCTCTAGTTTAGAGCAATAACAGTGGCAACGATATCAAATGACCGAAGGGTGTGAAGGAAGAGGAGAATGTAGCCCTTGCATCAAAGGTGAAGGCAAAGAAAGGTCCCAATTAGGGACAAGGGTCACAGGGAGGAGAAAAGAAAAAGAAGGATCTGTCAAAGATCAAGTGCTTCAGATGTGGTGAGTTTGGTCACTACAGTACCCAATGTTCGAAGAGAGAGAAGGTCAAGAGGGAGAAGCAGGAGTAGGCAATAGCTTCGACAGAGATCAAGAATTTATCTTCCAGGTTGGAGGATGAATTTGCACTATATGCAGCTATACCTCCAAGAGAGAGGTGGGCATACATTGAGCTCTACACCCCAGAGTTCCAAAGATTTGGGCAGGGTCCATAGAGGAGCAACAACAATTGCAGTTTACTCCTCGTATGGATCATTACCCTTGTTACAAGGACCCACAATATTAAGTAGCAGTTAGATTAGTGTTCATGATGGCATAATCATATCTTGAGGGATTCACACCTATTGTTTCGATGCATCGTTGATGTTATTGTTCTCTCTACATAATTGTTAATGATGAAATTATCTTATGGGGTGACTATTATATGAAAATGTTGAAAAAGTTTGAAAATACAATTATCTATAGCAGAGAACAATCTAGCCCTAAAAATTAACACAACTTAGCCCCTCCTAATCAATTTGAACATCCTCTGTGACCCTAAATCGACCCACATATGCGGCTACAGCAAATCACTCAGCCTCCTCTGGAAAATCACATTGACTGGGAAATTAACTTAGCCTCCTCTGGAAATTTGACCTTCACTAGCAAACTTAGATTGTCCTGTGCAATTTGATCACTTTGGCAAACTCACACTTGCTCCGGCAACATAGCTTCACTAAATCAATTTGCACTATTGAGGAGACCCAGCATCTGCAGATAAAATCAATCTCCCTCTATCACTAAGAATCTAGAAATCTTTGTGAAGAAATATCTCTCTGACAACTCGACCTTCAATCACTATTGAAGCCAACTACTGGTGTCCCCCATTTTATCACCAAACCATTGCTATCACTACAAATTGTTATGTCTCGAAAAGCCCCATCAATCTCCTCTTATAATCTCTCGTCGAGCAATCAATGACCATGATCTAATCATAGTCAATGGCTAAGAACATCTTGACTTCATTCAATCACCTTTCTAGAAGTCACTAGAGAGAAATCGATTTGTCTCAATCAATCCCAATTAATTAACCATTTTTCCTAAATTAGACTAGGAAAATAACTTAACCAGCTAATTAAATCTAATTAAAACAATTTTCCTTAGAAACGTTTCCTAGGTATTGAAGATAATTAATCCATCTGGGTTTCTAGCTTCATAGAAATCCCCTGAGACTAGATCATTTGTCCAAGCTACACAAACTAACACCAAGGAGATATCCATATATACACAATGTGATGATGAGTCTACCATATGCACAGATTGTGTAGATATTATAGATTACATGTGATGCAGCCACATATGGCAAAAAAAACTAGGCATAATTGCACACCCATGAACACTGGAAACTATGCATGCACACCTATATGCTTTAAATCCAAATGTTGATCATCTTGCCAAGAAAGTTTCTTTCCTTGGTGCAGGTGAAAAAATATATACAGATGATATCTCATGTATTTTTTCCAGTACTTTATCTCATTTTTATTACAAATAAATGAATAAATAAATATAAAATTTGGAAAAAAAATCAGGAAACCAGGGTGGTTATCTGAACCACATCAACACCCATCAAAGAAACTCAAAAGTAAACAATCCCTTTTGATTAACGTACTAGTATGGTATAAATCAGCTATGAGAAGAATCACTTTAAGAATGCCTGACCTCTTAAGGGCAGCTGTCAAATCTGGTTCCTCCTTGTAATTGAATGCATCATCAAAGCCTAGTTTATTTTTCAGCAACTCCACCTGCATGACACCAACACATAAGAAGTTAGGAAAATGTACAAATACATCATTCATGACTATTAGGTCCGAATGTGCATTCTGTGGCTTTCTAGGTATCTTTCGGACACAATGTAAATCTAGTCTTTATAGATAGTTCAACTTGTGATTCCATATGCCACAAGAACTAATGGGAGCCTTCTATTTCGGACAACTGAAGGACAGTAAAATTGGCAAGGCTATTCCTTATTCAGATTATGTATTATCCACAATTTTAATTTTGAATGTGCTTTAACTGAATGTCAAGTGCCAGGTTGATATAGCATGAAAGTGTCTAGTAATAAAGTTTACTACTCAATGTATATGGTTTAATCATGGATATTTGAAAATTGAAATTCCCATTGCCAATGTACCATACTGAATGATGTGGCCATTAAATTTCAAACAATGCATGAACACAGAATTTGATAATTAGTAGAGCATCACCTTTTGTTTGCTTCCAGCACTCCCAACAACATAACACCCATGCAACTTTGCGAACTGTCCAACAAGCTGTCCAACTGCTCCAGAAGCTGCAGAAACGAAAACCTTTTCACCTGCTTTAGGAGATCCCACCTCAAAAAAACCAAAATACGCTGTGAATCCAGGCATTCCTGCAACATTGTTTGCATTAACAACTAATAATACCAGTTGTTGATGGTCAAAATGAAGATATAAACCTTGAACAAGTATTAATATGTTGAGTTATTTAGTTGAGAGCACTATAAAATCAAAAGAACTGGCATAAATAACTAACACGAGACACAAGAGACCTCCAGCTGATACAATGCATGACAAAAACTGAAAGGTTATTTCTAACAGGTTTTAAAGTTTATTGTTGAGTGTTCAGTCAGAGAGATTCCAACTTGAACTAGATTCAAAGCTAGTTCATGTTTCAGAAAAAAAAATGTCAAGATAGCCCAACAAAGTCAAAATACAAGCAGAAGGGAACCATATTTATGTTTTTCACAAAAGGAAAGAGTTGGGATTTCAAGGACTGTAATCAGATGGAAGGAAATTGGAGGGCCAAGTGCAAAAATTAGAAGGGCCCTGCATCCACTAATAAACACACAGCAAGTGTGAACAAGACGGTGACAAAGGAAGGCCTATGTTTAAATTCATAATTTCGGTTACATGTAAATAGGCAATGTAAACTGCTCATTTGATACCATTACTCTGGATTATCTTTTTAAGAAATACTTCATATATTTACAGAAAACTAAAGTAATAAAGTGGGAGGGTATGTATGATGGTATTTACATGCTCTTCATCAGAAACTTAGAAAGCAATAAAATCCAAATAGCTGGCTGTATCTAACCCCTTGGCATCTTTGATCAACAGAAAGCCTTCACCTAACAGCTGCATACTTGCCTATTCTCTACATAATTGACAAAATGCAGACAATGAGCTAACCTGACTCTCAAAAACATATTTTCGCTTAAGTGTTAAAATTTCTTGAACCTAGCACCCTGGCAATTTACTACCTAGCAGATTACAGATCCACTGAATAAAAGAACAATTGGGATCTTAACAAAACTTAAACAGTGGAAACAAATTAAACAACCAATCTCAATCACATAAGCACACACAAATTTTCTTCCCAATCAAACAGTTGACTAATAACCCAGAACCCACTCGAGCTCCCTTACTAGGGAGATGGCCCTCTAAGGAAATTACATATACAACAATGAACCTGGATCTTATCCAGAGGATCAAGCCATAGATCTGTCCTTAAATCTATATCCTGGCTGAACTGGATCTCCCTTGCTATTCCTTGCACCTTAAACCCAACACACTTGAATGTTAGTCCTTCTCAACCCAACCACTGAGAATCAAAATCTCACTCTCACTGTGTCTTCTGCTCAAGATGTCTTGTGTGTCTTCTCCCTTAGCCTAGCCCTTCTTTAATACAGTTGAGTTATGATCAAATCCACAACCCTAATCTCCAAAGTAGTTGACGATTGAGATCAAATCTCAACATCACTTGAGATCAATGGTTGAGATTTATCTAATTCACTAATGCAAAAACATTTGCATTTCATTAGATTAAGTCACTTTTGTCTTATGAAAGAAATTCCTTTAATCACTAATGTAATTGCTAATGTTAAGGGCATATTAGGGGACTTCCGCATACCCAAAATGTAACAACCCATCTCGATTCACGAGTAGCATAGCAATATTTTTTTTTTACAAAATCGGTTGCTTGATATATTCAAAAAAGTTGGAGGCTTAACTCCGAGATTACAAAAAAGGAAGTCACAGTAGAGAAATGTGACTGAGTTTCAATGCGGCAATACACAAAAATGCCTTTACTATTCGCTTGCAAGATCCTAAAGCAAGTATAAATTCTAATGAACTGGGACAGCAACAAGCTGGTTTTACAGTGCATCTAGTCTATGGTAATATGGCTGATATGACGGGCGTTGGAGGCCTCAGGATGGCTGTCTACTGCTGCAACTCTAGCGCTGGAGGAGCTGGTGCTTGGTCCATTTGCACTGTTGATTTTGTCCACCATGAACTTGAGGATCTCATCTAACTCTTGAATATGTGCACAGGTGTTGGTGAGGGCGGTGAATTGCTCCTGCAGAGAGGAAACACGATGAAGAAACAGATTAAGATCAGCTTCGTATTTGGCTATGAGGATCCGAGTAGCCGCGTCGATTTTTTCATCTAACAATCGTTGGTGAGCTCTGACTTGCTCAATCTCAGCTTGGAGGTCCTCGCAGTGTAAGCAGTCTTCGCTTCGGTCCATGTTGAAGGCTTCAGCACTCGCTTGAGGCAGCTTGGAGGGGAGGCACGACCTTACTGCTGTAAGAAAAAAGACAGCACTGGTTGGGATAACTTCCTGATATTCAGGCGCTAAACCTGGAACGCTAATGTCGCAACAGAAAAGGGCTGAAGGAGAGGAGGGACAGGGAGGTTGGACGGCTGGAACCGAGGGAAACAAAAAAAAATTGTTGGGCTTATCCACGAGGAGGGAGGCAAGAACATGAACGCGGAGGTGAGGCGCACTGTGAAGGTGAAGGGGGAGGATACTGAAATAAATAGAAGAGGGACAGGCCCGTGTAGAAGACCGGATCTCAAGGAGGGGGCAGGGGCAATCCCGTGACCTGATATTGAGGATCCAATTTGCTGCTCTGAAATCTTCACGAGTGGGATTTGGCTACACAGTCAGAGATTTGCTGCAGGAGAAATCAACTGTGTGTTGGATTTGTTCAGGGTCCTTGGTGGCAGAGGCGCAGACCATTGGAGGACGGTGAAAAGGGGCAAGCATGTGAACCAGGGGATATGGGCTAGCCATGAGTATCAGGGGATGAAATGGTACATGATTACTTGATTGCATCTGAGATTCCCTTTTTCCCGAGAGCAGGCCTGACTAGCTCTCTTAGCCGCTTCTTGGTTGTTGGAGCGCAGGACGTGGAAGAAATGGTACTCCCAATCCTGAGACAACAAAATTTTGCACCGACTGATAATTTGTTGGAGAAAAACATTGGCTGCTTGTCTTTTGCTATTCATTACACTGATTATTATCGCCGAGTCGCCGAAGATGTGGGCTTTACTGATCATGTGTTTTTGTAGCTGCAATAGTCCTTGATAAAGACCCAAAGCTTCAGCTCTGTTGTTGGTTAGATTACCCAAACCCCATTCAAAGGAAGAGACAGATGCTCCGGTAGGATCGAAAATGATGCCCCCTGCACCAGCTGCTCCCGGATTGGATTTAGAGGTTCCGTCAAAGAAAAAAGAATGATTTTTCTGTGAAAGGAGCCATTTGCTGAATTCATCATTTGTAAGACAGATTTTCCATTCCGGATTGGCGATTTTGCTTCTGAACTTACTAATCTTTGCTGCTGTTATACTGCTGGTTCTGTCTATAAGGTTCCCAATGAGATTTCACTCCTCTACCCATAGGTTGGCTGGATCAATTTTCCTTAATATTTTGGAGGCTATAGTTTCCAAGGCAAGGCTTGAGCTTTTGACGAGAATGTGCATGATGGTTGTTGTTTTGCCTCGAAAGATCATACTATTTCATGCTATCCAAATGCGCCACAGTAGAGCAAAGGGAGTGGCATTCCATACTCATTTGGTCGGGTTTTGCTTCGCTGGTTGCCAAGGATAACTTCTCCTCTAGTTATTTAAGGCTTCATTAATAGAGTGTTGAGGATTCCAGATTGGGGGAGCAGAGGGAACGATGCTATTCCAGCATGAGGCTGCAAAGGGACAAGAAATAAATAAGCGTTGTATAGTTTCCTCTACAGCTTGACAGTTAGGACACCTGGAAGGTCCGGCAATGCCTCGTTTCCTGAGGTTCTCTGCTGTTAATAGCTTACCATGCAGCAGTGTCCACATAAAAAATTTTATTTTTGGGATTGCTTCAGCTCTTTTAGAATCTTCCAGTGAGCCCAAATAGCAATGGGGTGTTCTATATTGTTCAGGTGGCTGTATCCTGCTTTAATGGTATAATTTGCTCCCGAAGGGTCCCAACGAAACTCGTCTCTTTCACCTTTAATGGTGGGTGCTATACTGTGTAAGTGATTGCAAAGGGAGTCGAAGCTTGCATTGAGATGTTGGGGTATAGGAGGAAATTCCCAACGTACCCAGGCATTTGATGAAGCATTCCATTGAGAAATTTGATTCAAGTTATATATACCTTTACTTTGCAAATAATGAATTATAGGTTCCATACCTGGGAGACTGTTTATGGGAGGGTTCCCCATGATTTTGTCCGAGCTAAGATTCACCGTTTCACCTCCTTTTGGGACTTTAGAAACATTTGGCAGCATGAATGCGATGGCCTTTTTACATAATTTCCATATCTTTGTACAAGGTCTGTTGGGTACCTCTGAAGTAAGAATATGCTGTCTTGACTGATTTAGATATTTTGTTTCTAGGACTTTTTTCCACCATGCAGCTTGACTGTCCATGAGCCTCCAAATTAGTTTCCCACCAAATGCTAAGTTCATAAGAGATGGGGATTTAATACTGAGACCTCCATTCTCGGGACTTTGGATGACCTGTTTCCAATTAACTAGATTGTACTTTCTCTTTTCGTTCTTACCTCCTTGCCACAGAAAAAATCTGAGGATGCTGTCCATTTTTCGGTGGAATGAAGCTGGAGCTTGGCCCAGAGTGAATTGATATAAGGGGAGGGACGAGAGACCTGATTTTAAAAGGACCTGTCTTCCAGCAGGGTTGAGCCACAATGTTCCCCATCTTTGTACTTTTCTTTTTATTTTGTCAAGAGTTAAGTCCCAGACTCCAGTCTTTACTTTCCCTATAGTTACTGGCATTCCCAAATAACTGAAGCAATCCCAATTTAACTTACAGGGAACACCAAAGATGTTGGAAATACTATGAATAGTTTGGGATGAAGCATTCCATCCATAAATACAGCTTTTAAGGTAATTTATTTGGCCTCCGGAGTATCTCATAAATTTGTCAAGCAGAGACTTGAATCTTCTTGCAATAATGGTGGTCGCCCCTCCTAACAAGAGAGTATCATCAGCAAATTGGGAATGGTTTATATTTTTGATACCATCTTCAAACTTGATGCCCGTAATGAGGCCTGATTGCCTCTTTTGATCAAGGGCACTGCTGAAGGATTCTGCCATGAGGATAAAGAGGTAAGAGGATAAGGGGCAGCCTTGTCTTAACCCTCTTGAAGATTGAAAGGAGGGCCCGGGTCTTCCATTGATGAGGGGGGCGATCCAAGGTCCAGAGATGCAGGCTCTTATTACGTTGATAAGGAGAGGTGAGAAGCCCATCTTTTGAAGAACTGCAAATAAAAAAGAATGCCTTACCCTGTCAAAGGCATTGGCCAAATCTAGTTTTAGGATGAAACCTTTCTCTTTCCTTGCATGGCTTGAATGTATGGCCTCTTGAACTAAAAGAATGGAATTTGCAATTTGTCTGTTGGCCATAAAGCCTCCTTGGTTTTCTGAGATGAGCATCGGGAGAAGGGGTTTAAGCCGAGAAGCTATGATTTTACTGAAAATTTTGTAAGATGAGTTGCACAAGGATATAGGTCGGAAGCGAGAGAAATTGGATGGGCGGTTTTCCTTGGGAATAAGAGCCAAATGGGTAGAATTTGTATATCCACCAATTTTGCCTTCTTTTTGGATCCACTTGATGTATTTGATGAGGTCCTTTTTAATCAATTCCCAGTAGTCCCTGTAAAAGAAAATTGGGAATCCATCCGGCCCCGGTGCCTTGTTGGGCTGGAGACTCCAAATTGCTTCAATTATTTCTTCCTCTTTTATTTCTGCTGTTAGATTTTTGTTCAGATCCTCCGTGACTTTGGGATGCAAATGCTGAAGCAAGTCCTCATAGGATTCTTCCTCCTGTGCTTCAGTTAAAAGGTCCTTAAAATGTTTTGTGGCTGCTTCTTTGATATCTGTTTACTCCACATGTTGATTCCCTGCGCTGTCCATGATTGTAGTTATGGTGTTCCTAAATTGTCTTACAGTGGCTTGTTTATGGAAGAAGGAGGTGTTCTTGTCTCCACTTTCTAGCCATATTTGCCTTGATTTGATACGCCATTTTTCTTCCTCCTGCCTTTTAATTTTGCTCAATTTGTTATACATCTCTTCTTCTTGGATTTTTTTGTTGTGACAGTATTCCTTTTGCTCTATTGTGCATTGAAGTTCAGCTATCTGGATTTTTAACTCATGTTTTTCCTTTTCAGGCTCCTTGTAGTGTGATTTGGCCCAATGTCTAAGCGCGTTTTGCAGATTTTTTAATTTGTTCTCCCATATGTAGCCTGGGGAACCTTCGATATGCTGTCTCCAGGTGAGCTGGATGATGTTTCGGACATCTTGTTGATCGCTCCATATATGATTGAATTTAAAGGGAAGCGGACCAAGGGCGCAGTGATTATCCAATGCGAGGGTGATTGGATAATGGTCTAAAACAGCAAAGGGTAAAACCACAGAGTTTACTGATGAGAAGGTTGACAGGAGTGAGATATTGACCAAAAATCAATCCAACCTTTCCATGATATTGTCGTTGCCCAGCCTTCGATTGCTCCATGTGAACTTGCGGTTTTTTGGGGCTATATCTATTAAATCACCATTGTGCATTATATTTTCCATTTGGCTCCTGAAAGGATCTGGCCGGAAGCTCCCTCCACGCTTTTCGTTAGCATGCAGAATTAGGTTGAAGTCGCCGCCTACTATAATGTTGCTATTATCTTCTTCCATAATGCAGTTGCTAAGCGTTTCCCAACATGTTCCTTTATCCCTGTAATGGTTGGGTACATATACGTTGAAGATGACTATCTGTTGATTGCTAAAATTGTTGCGCTTGGTGGTGATTCCTCCTGAAGATCCTCTAGCTCCGCAAATGCTTCCTTTGTAATCTTTATACTTCCCAATGATTCTGTTAATTTATGATTCTCTTTGTTTTGTTTCATGAAGTAAGACGATGGATGGTTTCTCTTGCGCTATAAGATCTTTTAGAGCATTGATTTTGGAGGGGTGCCCAAGTCCCCTGTTGTTCCAAGAAAGAATTTTGATCATTTCAGACCTGTGGTTCGAGGAGGTGCTCTGCCTCCTTTGTCTCTACTTGCTACTTCTTGGTCTTTTGTGCCCTGAATATAAGACTATTGGATTCTGCAGACCAAGGGCTATATCTTCTGGGCATTTTCATCTCTATGATGTTTTGATGTCTTTCTCCCCGGCTTCTTTTGCCCATCAAGGGAAGATCCCTGATCTTTGGAGTTACTTCGGGTGATTCTAGGGGGAATGGGTTCAATTAAGAGAGGAGGAAGGGCTGTCATAGAGTGAGGGGATGAGGGTTGATCAGGAGGGTTTGAAGGAGCAAGATCATCTTCTGGGAAGGACAAAACATGGAAGGGGTTGGAGGATGGAGGAGATTGAAGGGTTTTTCCACCAAGGGAATGAGACTGTAGAGGAGGGGAAGACGGAGGAGATGGGATTGAGGCAAGGGAATTAAGAGAGGAGGGACCTGGATCTTTAGGCAAAGAGGTACTGGGGGCTGATTTTTTCCTTTTAACTACTTCCCATTGCTGATCTTGAGTATTATTATCCACATTAATGATTTTAGTACAGCGATTAGCAAAATGACCATACTCATGACATACCTTACACTTGAAGGGAATTTGCTCGTAATCAAGCTGTTGTATGTGTGACCATTCATCAACTTTGATCTTGATGGCTTCTGGAAGTCCTTTGCCCAGGTCGACCTCGACGCAAATACGGGCACATGCATGCATGTTGTCTCTTGGCTCGCTTCTGTCGATATATTTTCCGACTGCATTACCAATGGCTCGCACAGATTCATCTCCCCAGCAGTGTAATGGGAGATGGGGGAGGCGCACCCAAACAGGAACCACATTAGGAATATCAAGCTCTGGATCGAAGTTTGGCGTCCACTTGTTCAAGTATAGACCTCTGGAATCCATAAAGTATGGTCTGTTGCGAAATATCGGATCCTTGTCATTCTTTGTCTCGAAATGGAAGGTGAAGTAACCCTTCCCACAAAATCTTATAGCGATTTTCCCCTTAATTTTATCTGCCCAGTTTCTTTCCACCCACCTCTGAACAGTTTTAGGTGAGGGCCAAAGACCAGTGAATTGCCCTATCAAGCCCCTTTCGGCCAAATCAAGGGCAGCGATTCTTGGTAGAGCAAGAGGAAGGGAAACCTCTTGTATTCCATCTAATTTTTTTACGAATTTAGTAATGGCTGGGCTAGCTCGTTGAGGCGGAAGGGAGTTAAAGAGAGCTGAAAAGGCCATCTGCTGAGCGACCTCCTCCGGAGGGGCCATCTTGGAAAAGAGGGGCGCGAACCAGAAGACGGAGTCGCAATCCTGAACGCGAGCTAGGGTTCAGCCGGCGGGAGCAGTCGTAGCCAAATTCCGCTTCTGAAATTGAACAATGTTGGGCCAACCTAATGAAAACAATAATCTTCAAAAGAGGACCCTTGAGTAGCATAGCAATATTAGCATGTATACGAGACATGCATATGATAGCTAAATATGCATGCATAGCATATATCGCACTAGTATACATATTAGCTAATATTGGAAAATGTCTAAGTATAAAGTAATGAAGTAGTTATTGAAGTACTAAGTAAATACCTAACTCACTAGAACATAATGAATATGTAGAGTGGGGCACTAACTATACCACCCCTATAATATGAAACCGATTAAAGTACTATTCAAAATACATATATATATATATTATATATATATAGATATATATATTATTAATATACATACACATCACAAAAGCACTGTATAAAATAAAAGTGAAATTAAAAAAAATAGCATTTTATATTAACTAAAGTTAGGATATTCCGACACATAGGAAATAGTTAAGTATAACTTGGTTTAGTGTAGAGTTAGGTAAAATTGTGTTTCTTTCACTATGTTACTTTTGTAACTTACAATCTGACGGTCACGATATGTAGTGATCCGACGGTTCATTCTCTCCTCGGTATTACCGACACTTGATCCGTGGCTTAACATTTGATTGATCCATGATCTCTATTTAAAGAGCATGGAGGGTCATTTGTAAGGTAATCGTTCATGAGATAAGCTTATGTAAATTTTCATTATTTTATTAATAAATTGCCTGAAGTGGCTGTGTTGGCTCAAGCCATGGACTGTTTCCCTCTTTGAGGATTTTAACCACATCAAGAATACTGGCGTATTGATCTGTGATCTATTTGGGTTTTTCTTATGCGTATGCATTTTTCTGCTGCGCCTTAGTGTGATCTTGGAAAATCAGAGACATTGAGGAAAATATTTAGTTTCCGGTTAAAGCTAACTTCAAGCCGTAAGGTTTGTTTTTTTTTGTATGTCCATGTTGAGTTTTGTGGTTTTTGTTTTGTAGGCAAAAAGGAGATTTTTCAAGTAAGCACGCACCCCAAAGCTTGAGTGACTAGAAATAAAAAAAAAACCTTCCTCTTTTCCAAAAATTACTAACCTTTTAAACTAACTCACTTGGTCCAAAATTACTTTATGAGAATAGAGGTCTTGAGTTCAAGTCTATCTTTTTGTTGAGTTACTTTTTCAAAAAGCACATGTAACTTATGTTTTAAAGTTACTTTATGTAAAAGTGTTCTCACCCATTATATACAGTGATCACTTATATTTCTAAAATCTCTTTATCTTTATTTTAAGTTACAATTTAGTGGGTAACTCATAAAGTACCATTGTAAAAGTGACCTTCACTTATTTATAAAAGTGAGTCACATATTTTTTTTAAAGTGAGCTAATTAAATTAAGTTTGGAAGGATGGGGAGGGGTGGCATTTTTTTTTAAATATAACATTATCATTCATTTCCGCACATTCACACACCTTGTTGGCATCTTCAACAACTTTTATTCAAAAACCTAAAACTTCTTCATCCAAAAGTTGTTTTCAAAAGCCGTTTTTTTTTAATCAGCCTATTTTCTCGAGATCTTTCCATTGGAACACTTATTTTCAATATCTACAGCTTCAGTGTCTGTTAAAATGGAAAATCCATCCCACGTTATTCTTGACAACACCAAATACTTCCAATGGTGGTCCTACATAGAAGTAAAAGTCCTTACAGAATAGCCTCAGGCCAAGAAACCAAACCTAAAGATGAAGATAAAGCAGCCAAATGGGAAAATAGGCAAGATCAAGCACGTGGGTTGATAGGGATGTCTATTTCTCCAGACCTTATATTCCATATCGCAAAACTTGATACCCCTAATGAAGCAATGAAACAACTCACTAAAATTTTGGGAATTAAAAATGAAATTAGAGCCTATCAACTTGAAAATGAGTTGCTTACGTTGGACCCCAATAATTTTTCTTCCATTGAAGATTTTTTGTCCAAGTTCAAAACCCTTAGACTTCTATTGGAAGGTGTTAAGGTTAAGAAAAAAGATGGTCGACTTATCTATTCCATTCTTACTAGTTGGGACCAGCCTACTCTGAGTTTGTTTCCACCTTCCATTCTATAAGAGAAGCCTTCATTTCTCAAGGAAACGACTACAAGTTCCCTTCCTTTGATGCCTTTTGTGATTCTTTAATAAGAGAACAAGAAAAACTCTTACATCTTGGTCTTCTTAATCTTGGAAACTCTTCTAAGAAAACCTTAACCGCCCAACAGCAGCCAAATTCAAAGAATCCTAAGAAGCCGTATCCTAAAAAGAATGGTCCTAAACCAAACAAGGGTCCTAAGAAATTTCAGTCTCAAAATGATAAGGCAAATAAAAACAAAGGGAAGAAGACAAATAGACATTGCCACTTTTGTAATCGAGATAGCCACTTAGAATCCAAATGCTTTAAGAAGATGGAAGCCTTGAAAGCAGCAATGAAGAAGCATAACATCCATTTGGAGCACTCTTCAACTTCAACTTCATCTTCAGGAATAGCACTTTCTGCATGTGGTTGTCAAGGATCTCAGTCTGGATATGCACTAAATGTATCTCCTTCTTTTCATTCTCATGAGTGGCTCATTGATTCTGGAGCTTCTTATCACATGGCCAAAAACAAAGCCATGTTTTCTTCTTTAAATGATTGTAACACCAAAAATATATATGTTGGTGATGATAGATCTCTTAATGTTGTAGGGACTGGAACTGTTCATATAGACAATGGTCAATTTAATGATGGATTATGTGTTCCAACCTTATCCGGCAACCTTTTATCTATATATCAGATAACTTATTCGGGTGAAGGTAAAATCGTTGAATTTTCATGTCACGATGTTGTAATTAAGGACCTAAGAGATCCTAAACAGATTTTAGCTACTGGCACTGTTGATGATTCTACAACGTTGTATAAGTTTAACAATGGGTCCTCCTCAAGATCCTTCCCCACCTTCTCAGGATCCTCCTTCAGCTCCTCATGTTCCAAAATGGATCCATGCTACTCGAGATGCAGTAGGTGCTCTTGGTGGTGATCCTACAGATCAACGACGTACACATTCTCAGTTCGATAGAGCCTCTTCTTTACTGGCTCAAGCTTCACTGAATTATGATCTTGACACCTTGGCAGAAGCTTCAGGCCATCTAGATTGGGACACAGCTATGAATGAAGAATATCATTCATTATTGGCAAATGATACATGGGATCTTGTTCCTCTACCAAAGAGACGAAAACTTGTTAGATGCAAATGGGTTTACAAAACTAAGTATGGACCAGATGGAAAAGTTGATAAACATAAAGCTCGTCTTGTTGCTAAGGGTTTTTCACAAGTAGAAGGCGTTGACTATACTGAAACCTTCTCCCCTGTTGCCAAAATTAACTCTATCTACCTTGTTCTTTCCATTGCTACCTCTTTCAAATGGTAAGTCCATCAAATGGATGTTAAATCTGCCTTCTTGCATGGGGACTTGCATGAAGAAATCTATATAGAACAACCTACTAGCTTTATACAAACAGACTCCAGCCTTGTATGTCGGCTTAAGAAATCCCTTTATGGTCTCAAGCAAGCCCCTAAAGCTTGGTATGCCAAAATGGATAGCTTTCTTTTAGAAACTGGCTTTTCTAGGTGTCATTCTGACAATACTGTCTACACCAAGAAAGTGGACAAGTCTCTTATCATTCTTGTTCTTTATGTTGATGATCTTATCCTTACTGGTAGTGATCCCAACCTTATAAACCATGTGAAGTCTAGCCTTAAAAAGAAGTTTGAAACGACAGACTTAGGACACTTGCATTATTTTCTTGGTCTTCAAGTCTTGCAATCCAAGGAAGATATTTCCCTTTCCCAGTCCAAGTACGCCTGTGATCTTCCACGCCATTTTCACATGGAAGACTGTAAGCCAACCCCTTCTCCCTTTCAGTCTGGAGCCAAACTTTCATTCACTTGTACTTCCCCTGAAATTGGTGCTACTTTATACCGTCAACTAGTAGGAAAAATTTTGTATCTAACCCATACTCGTCCTAACCTTTCCTTTGTTGTTGGCCTTATAGCTCTGTTTATGCAAAACCCACATGAAAGACATTGGAAAGCAGCTAAAAGAATACTTCCTTATGTTCGAGGTACAATTCAGTTTGGGATTCATTACAGTGCAGAAGCATCTCCTCTATTGGTTGGTTTCACTGATTCCGATTGGGCTGGTGACCCTAATGATCATAAGTCTATTGCAGTTTATGTGTTCACTCTTGGTTCAGGACCTATTACATGGGCTTGCAAGAAACAAAGTGCCATTTCTCTTTCTTCAGCAGAAGCAGAGTATCGTGGTGTCATAGAAGCTAGTAAGGAAGCCTTGTGGCTTCGTCAGATCCTGTCAGAGTTTGGCTTTCAGCAGCAGCATCCGACTACACTTTGGTGTGATAATCAAAGTGCCATTCAACTATGCAAAGATCCAGTCCAACATCAGCACAGCAAACACATTGTACTGCATATGCACTTCATCAGAAAGCTCATTCATGACCATGTTCTTGAAGTGCAATATTGTTCAACAGATGATCAAGTTGCAGACATCTTTATAAAGGCTCTCACAAAGGCGAAATTTACTAAACTTCGATTTATGGTTGGAGTTCAGGAAGTTATCACTAAGGGGGGGTAGGCTCTACTGCCTCCTTCCTTCTCCTATTGTGTCGTATTTGTACATCCTTCAATCCTATCTCAAGTTGTTCTTAAGGGGGGATGTTAGGATATTCCGACACATAGGAAATAGTTAAGTATAACTTGGTCTAGTGTAGAATTAGGTAAAGTGTGTTTCTTTACTATGTACTTTTGTAACTTACAATCCGACGGTCACCACATGTAGTGAGCCGACGATTCATTCTCTCCTCAATATTACCGACACTTGATCCGTGGCTTAACACCCAATTGGTCCATGATCTCTATTTAAAGAGCATGGAGGCTCATTTGTAGGGTAACTGTTCATGAGATAAGCTTATGTAAATTTTCATTCTTTTATTAATAAATTCCCTGAAGTGGCCACGTTGGCTCAAGCCATGGACTGTTTCCCTCTTTGAGGGTTTTAACCATGTCAAGAATACTGGTATATTGATTTGTGATCTGTTTGTGAGTGGTGTCCTTTGGTTTTCTGTCTGAGGAACTTACCCTGTGAATTCCTTCAAGAATTATGCATTTTATTTAACAAAAAAATATAACATAAAACTTATCAAGAAAAGGAACAAAATAATATAATTAAAAAGGCATATGAAAAACATTGAATAAAGTTCTTAAAAAAAATATAAGGACTAAAATAGACGACAAAACCTATTTCTTAAAAGTAAAAAAAATCAATTCAATTTAACCAAACAATGTTATTAAAATGAAAGGTGACCGCCTCTAAAGATCATTCAGTCCACGTAACTATACAGGTGCAAGGAAAACAGATGGATGGCAAATGTTGAGACGGTGGAAGGAGGGAAAGACGATGGGGTTTTGGAGATACAAGGAGAAGCAAGGGAGTACAAAAAGGGGGAAGATTTTTTGGGAGAAACACAAAAGGAATTCTCAACAAAGAGCTATAGACAGAAAGTGAGGACTGAGTCTTGATTATTCTTGAAGCTTTTGGGCATGGGGGACAGAGTGCTTCAATTTCAAGTATTCTAGAGTTGGGTACCGAGATTGTGCCCAGTTTGGCAAAGAGGTTTTGGTCTTTTCGTAATGGGAGAGGGAGCAGGAGGCACAATGGATCAGAAACATCTTCAGCCACAATCCCAGGTAGGTATTCAATAGTAAATTGATAAATTTTGTTTTTAAAATTACATATACACTGGTATATTCTGAGTATAAATTTGTTAAACCCTAATTCACTAATGCAAAAACATTTGCATTTCATTAGATTAAGTCACTTTTGTCTTATAAAAGAAATTCCTTTAATCACTAATGTAATTGCTAATGTTGACGATACATCAAAGATGCCCTTCATACCCAACAATTATGTGGCCTTTCTTTTCCATATACCCCTGCTTTCACCCACCAGCAATTCGTGGATGACAATATGTTATTTGGTCATCCTTCGATCCAAGAAGCCCTCAAACTAAAGTCCATTTTATCTTATTTTTCGGACGCCTCTGGCGCCTGCATTAACAAAGCAAAATCCCGAGTTTTTTTCTTTCACACACCTTCCATCACTCAATCCTCCATACCCAAAATTTTGGGCTTCTCGAGTGCGACTCTCCCCTCCAAATACCTAGGTGCTCCAATGACAACCTCTACGTTAAAGCACTCATTCTGGAAAGTACTCTTAGAAAAATTGGAATCCTGTATCTCTTCATGGACCTTCAGAGCTCTCAACATGGCGAGCCGCCTAGTATTAATCAAAATAGTGCTACAATCTATGTCGCTCTACCTTTTCTCCGTACTGGCAGCACCCAAATGGGTTCTCAAAGCAATCAAAAATATTCAACGGGATTTTTTATGGGGAAATACAAAACAAAAGAGAAAATGGGCACTGGTAAAGTGGGAAACAGTTTTCCACCCAAAAACTTCTAGAGGCATTGGATTACGTGATCCTCAACATAGCAACGCGGTCATGGGAGCACGCATCTAGGGGAAATGGATCTCGAACCCACATACTCCATGGGCAATCCTCTGGACAGCAAAATATGCCAATAATAGACCAGTAGATGATTTAATTCGGCTCAAAGAAGTTGGCTCAGGCTCTCTAATCTGGAATGTTGCCAAACAACATAAAGATCTAATTCAACAACACAGCTTGTGGGAAATCAGGAATGGAGATAATGCGAGGTTTTGGGAGGACTCCTGGCAGCAAAGACCCAAATTGAAGGACCTAATCACACCCCACTAGCTTCAGGATTGGGTAGAGCGACCGATGATTAAAGTAAATCAACTTTGGAAGGCCACTCACACCCAAGGTTACAGACAATGTCTAAGCTCGAACCTCATTCTTAGGCAAGGTACGCAGTCCATCAAAGATAGCTTGGAAACAGAACTCTCAAACAGGAAAATACGCCACTCTAATAAGAAAGATATCATTAGCTGAGATTATGAAACGAGAGGAACCTTCGCATCCCAAGAAGCATATCATATAATACTAAGGGACCATACAGTCAAGGATAGCCTCTCGAACAAAGTATGGGATCCCCCAATTTGGCCAAAAATCTCCACCTTCCTCTGGTTGCTGTGCCAAAACAGAATCCTTACTTGGGATAATCTGAGGAAACGGAGTTTCCACAGACCTTCCATCTACCCAAATTGTAAACAGGAAGAAGAAACTCTGGAACATCTCCTAAACTCTTGTTTGTTAGCAACCCGACTTTGGGAGAAAGTCAGCTTCAGATGTCAAAGAGATGGACGAAATAAGGAGAATTCCACCAGCACTATTCGCTCTTGGGCAATCTAGAAAGAGAGAAATAGTCGCATCTTCAAGGACCACTCCTCTCCTATAAAAGTTCTATGGAACAACATATGTCAAAGCATACGAGAAACCTTGATGCTCCAAACTTGGCTTGATGATGATTTCCCCTCCACTCCACAGGAACAAAATATATGGGTGAATTGGAACCTTCAGTGGAACCACAAGCAGGCACACCAAGGAAAAATCTCTCCATCTGGAGCAACACCTGACAAATGGACTCCACCCCCACCACCCATGGTACAGCTCAACTTTGACGGAGCGTCAAAAAGAAATCCAGGTAAAGCAAGATTTGGAGGAATATTCAGAAATCATAAGGGCAATGTTCTCCAAACATTTATGGGGTCAATTGGTTGGGATATAAACAACTCGGCTGAATTAGAAGGAATATGGCAAGGACTTCTCCTTGCTCAGAGCAATGGATTCTTCCCACTCATAATTGAAGGGGACTCTCAAATTTTAATTAACATGGTCAATCAGATCTTACAAGGAACTCCAACACACAAAGTGGGTAGCAGTTGGAGATTGGCGGAAAGGTTGGAACAGATTGAACAGTGGCTATTCATTCATCGAGCAGTAACCATTAGGCACATTCGTCGGAATGGTAACAAAGTAGCAGACTTCTTAGCAAAATTGGCATTGATAGTGCTAAGACTCTTAATGTGGGAACTCTTAGCACTATAGCCAACACACATCAATTACAGGATTTCAATGATCTAGTGCAAAAGGAAAGTGCTAATGGAGAGGAAACGCACCCGGATGCGGGTGTCAATAGTGGTAATTAAGGTGACAAGACGGACCGCTGACAGAATGGAGAGCCATCTGGCTACCTGCATCGTCCCAAGAGCTTACCTTAGACGAATTCATAACACATTGTAGGAGATAATTAATGACCCCAAAAGCTGTGACAAATTCACCTCCCTCGTAGCCATGGCCCCTGCAGATCGTCTTGTAAATCCTCCTACATGGCGTCTGCCCTCCACAAGCCGCTGAACAATGTATTCGCACTACAACAGGCAGTCGCTTCCTGATTCTTCCTTGCTTGAATCTTGGTAATGGTTTCCATTTTTCTCATTCCAGTCTCTGTATTTTAGACCGAGGCCCGACCTCCCCTGCTCACCCTCAGCGTCGCCATACCTCCAACTCCTCTGCTGTCAATATAACTTACAATTCTGCTATGGCGCGCCTCAGGCATCGCATGCGTAGTAGACGCGGAGGAACCCGTGGAGGATTTATCCGCTCGTAGGCTTCGACCAGCTCCACCTCTGATTCCCCGGAGTCAACCACTGAGATGCCCAATCCGCTCATTTACCCCACTCATCGCTACCCGAATACCCGAAGTGGCAGAGGTAGGAGGGACAATGTTGTTCACTCTACGGATTGCCCACTTCCTCCTTATCCCGCCCCTCACAACACTCAATTTCGCTTCCGTAGTTCCTTAAATCGGCCTACAATCACTGCGCTTGTCACAATTTCCTTCAAAGAAGAGCCTGAGACGCAAGCTCCTCTGTTTAGTCGCAGGGACAAGCTGAGCAGGGAGGTGCCTGGTTGCCGAGGGATCAGCATCCCAGGCACCAAGCAACAAAGTGAAAGCAGAAAGGCTCTGCATGGTAAGGCTAAAGCTGGCGACTCTTCCGCTGAGGATGACAAGCATAACAGCATGAAAGCATCAGGCAGCAGGCAGAACGACACTTGTGAGAGGCAAATGGATGCAGGAGGCACTGAGGAGGCTCCACCAGCTCAGGGTCGAGGCGTGTATGAAGAGGATGACGACTAGTATCAATTTGTCTGCCGGAATGAGGAGGAGCCAGCTCCATAGGAGCCACCGGCTTAACACGTGGCCTCTTGCAAACGTGTCCTGCTTCCAGGTGGATGTGTCTCACTGTTTTGTGGTTTTGTGGTTCTGGATATGTCTCGGTCTTCTGGTTGAGTCTCTGCCAAGTGGACATGTCTCACTGTCTCTTGGATATGTCTTTGTCTTTTGGTTCTAGAAATGCATTCTCTCTTTGTTCTTCAGGAAAACAAAGGTCTACTCGACTATAGTTTTTTTTGGTTCA
Organism: Pinus taeda; assembly: GCA_000404065.3. NCBI lineage: Eukaryota > Viridiplantae > Streptophyta > Pinopsida > Pinales > Pinaceae > Pinus > Pinus taeda. The sequence continues at coordinate 48,682 of APFE031135203.1, forward strand.
ATGGGCTGGTTTCCCCCATAATGGGGGCAGTCTTTAAGGCTTCTTAGACTGGTTTCCCCTGTGTTGGGGCGGTCCAAAACAAACAGTTTCAATTTTTGATGATGACAGATGATCAACAATTCTGAGGCTAGGCCTCTCTGTAACCTTTTTTGTACCATATCAATAGATTAATATTACTTAGAAAAAAAATGTAATTGCTAATGTTAAAGGCATATTAGGGGACTTCCGCACGCCCAAAATGTAACAACCCATCTCGATTCACGAGTAGCATAACAATATTAGCATGTATACGAGGCATGCATATGATAGCTACATATGCATGCATAGCATATATCGCACTAGTATACATATTAACTAATATTGGAAAATGTCTAAGTATAGAGTAATGAATTAATTATTGAAGTACTAAGTAAATACCTAACTCACTAGAACATAATGAATATGTAGAGTGGGGCACTAATTGTACCACCCCTATAATATGAAACCAATTAAAGTATTATTCAAATATATATATATATATATATACAAAGGATTGTATAAGATAAAAGTGAAATTAAAATAAATAACATTTTTATATTAACTAAAAGAATTATGCATTTTATTTAACAAAAAATATAACATAAAACTATATCAAGAAAAGGAACAAAATAATATAATTAAAAAGGCGTATGACAAACATTGAATAAAGTTCTTAAATAAAATATAAGGACTAAAATAGTCGACAAAACCTATTTCTTAAAAGTAAAAAAAAAAAAACAAACAATTCAATTTAACCAAACAATGTTATTAAAATGAAAGGTGCAAGGAACCTCTAAAGATCATTCAGTCCATGTAGCCGGACAGGTGCAAGGAAAACAGATGTGATGCAGGAGCATGAGACTTGGAGGGAAAATCTTCAAACTTATTCCAAAAATCCAAAAAAAAATCTACAGGCAAAGGAGTGGGGTCCTTTAGCCAACAATTTCCATGCTTTTCTAGTTTTAGATAAGAATAGAATTAAAAATAAAATCATGTTGTAATAATCGTTTATGGATAAGTTGTAACAAGCTTCATGCATAATTGCTTTAAATCGCTCTATGTAAAAAGGCATGCTTTTGTATGGATAAGGACCGAGAGGGCTTATCTATTATTTATAAAATGAAATAACGGGACGCTCTAAGTTAGTGTGCCCAAAAGCATTATCATCTGATAAATAAAAAAATAAAAAAACTCTGTGCATCTGACTTGATGGTTCTACGTTGACTTGTAATTGTATGCGTGTATCAGTTTTAAGGCTTTCTTCTGAGTCTAAATATCAATGAATTAACCTTATTTCCAATTAATATTTTGGTTGAAGCCTTTAGATTGTGTTTTTCATTCATATCAGCGAGCCTGGCTCTTTAATTGCTTTAGTTGAGTTCTGCGAGTAAAACTCTGTTTTACACAGAGAAATCATGAAATTCTTAGCCGGAATAGAGTTCCGAACTTGAAGTTTTATTGCACAGAGACTATACACTCATCGGGTCTGAAACTTTTATCGCACCACTGAGTGGGAGCCGAACAGAGTTGAACGATTGGAACGCTGAACTCCGATAGCGCAACACTACCGAAGCCGAAACATTATAGGGAGGCTTTAATAAAATATCGAGTCCACAATTATTATTGCATCGCAAGTTCCGAGCGGAGGAGCCTTGTATTGGGAGTACTGGAATTGCCGATTGAATCCCCGATAACACTACATGTTATCGCATTGGAGAAAGGAACATTGGAAGGACCAATGGTGACTGTCGATAGTGTTAATTGCGTTAAATGCATTTCTTGAATTTAAAGTGCTGATAGTTAATTCTTTAAAATTAACAATATAGTGATAATAAGGCACCGATAGTGTATTTCGGTTGTTCCTTTGGAACGAAAGCCCTCCACCTTTGTGTATAGTGTTTTTAACGCATTTCCTTCGTTTTAAAGCAACGATAGTCTATCACTATAATTCCTATGGGATTATAGTTCCGATAGAGGAAAAACACGCCTGTGATATGTTTTGCGCCAATAACGAAGGTTGGAGTGTATCAGAGGAAAACTCATGAAACTGTAAACAGATGACTGACACACCTGTTGAAACAGAAAGATGAATTCAACCAAAAATTGAAGAAATTATATCAGGCTTCGGCTGTTTGACCATATCGCCTGCACCCAGGCCACCATTAGTGGTATCAGAGGCAACCAGCTAACATTGAATTGAATCTCAGAAGCAAGAGAAGGAAAATTACCATGGCTTTTAGAGTTGGAAGAGGACGAGGATGTGGTGGAAGAGGACGGCCTGTTGCAAACGCTGAAGTAATGGAAGCTGTGCAACAAATGCAAGCTAGATTGGATGCATTAACAACAAGAAGAAATATAGATGATGGAGATGTTAGTGAACCTGAGGTTGAAGCTGCAAAGGAAGAAGTTGTACCAGTTACCCCTGAGACAAGATTCTTCCAGTCAGTGTTGAGATCCACAGCTAGGCCAAAGACCGAGGTTCCAATATATGAAGGAGAACTGAATCCAGAAGAATTGATAGACTGGATTAATGGCATGGAGAAATTCTTCAACTATGAAGAAACAAAAGATGAGAAGAAAGTAAAGTTTGTTGTCACCAAGCTAAAAGGCCCTTTGGTGGGATGGCATGCAGGGAGAAAGAAAGAGACTTGGCAAGCAACCTATCACGAATTGGAGCAGGATGGTAACAAAGCTAAGAGGTAAGTTTTTACCCAGTAATTATCAGCAAACCTTGTTCAGACAAATGCAGAATCTTAGACAGAGGTCTTTGACAGTGAAAGAATACACAGAGGAATTCTACAAGGTAAGCATAAGAGTTGGAGAAGCCCAGGATACAGATGAGAAGGTGGCTAGATATGTGAATGGCCTTAGGATGGGCATTCAAGATGAAATAAGTATACTATCTCCTAAAACAGGAGAGGAAGCTTATCAGATAGCACTGAAAGCTGAAGAAAAACTCATGAGGAAGCAGTCTGCCAGAGGGAGAGGTACTTTCTGAGGAAGGGGAAGTCAAGGTGGTAGAGGAAGATCTACAACACCTAAAGATGGAGCTAGCAATAGCTCAACCCAGCATGCATCCCCAAGAGGTGATTCAAGAGGCAGAGATATTTTTTCTAGAGGGAGAGGAGGCGGAGGAAGAGGAAGAGAAGTAAGATGTTACAGATGTAACACACTAGGACACAAAGCCTTTGAGTGCCCAGAGAGAGCAGAAACAAATCAGATGAATGCTATTGTTGCTCAAGCTGAGGGAGAAGTAACAACAGCAGTGAGAGAAGAAGAAAATATACCAGAGAGAAGAGAATCTTTGGTAGTTAATAAAGTTTTGCTCAAGCCAGCAAAAGAGATAGTTGAACCATCACAAAGAAAGACTTTATTCAAAACAGTGTGTAAAGTTCAAGGGAAATGTTGTCAGATGATCATTGAAAGTGTCAGCACTGATAATTTGGTCTCTACAGAAGTGGTGGAGAAATTGAGGTTGAAGACAATGAAACATCCAACACCTTACAAGGTGTCATGGTTGCAAAAGGGACATCAACTGTTAGTGAATGAACAGTGTGAAGTGGAATTTCAGGTGGGCAAGTATAAAGATAAAATTGTATGTGATGTGATGCCAATGGATGTGTGTCACATATTGCTTGGAAGACCTTGGCAATATGACAGAGGAGCCATGCATGATGGAAAAAGAAACACCTACAAGTTTGGAAAGGATGATGTCAATCATACGTTGTTGCCTCTACAAGAAGAAGATGCACTAGGAAAGAAGATTGATCCAAAAACTCTGTTATTAGGAGGAAAGGAATACTTGAAGCAGATTGAAGAGAATGAGGTAAATTTTGTTGCAATTTGCAAGCCCGAGGTAATAATGACTTCTACTAAAAATTCTGATTTACCCATTGAAATTCAAGAAATGTTGGAGAAATATTGTGATATTATTGTTGATGATTTGCCAAATGAGTTGCCACCTGTTAAAAGAATTAGCCATCATATAGATTTGATTCCTGGAGCAAGTCTACCTAACAAAGCAACTTATAGAATGACTCCTACAGAAAATGAAGAGGTTAGGATGCAGGTACAAGAATTGCTTGACAAAGGATTGATCAGAGAAAGCTTCAGCCCTTGTGCAGTGCCAACAGTGTTGAGTCCAAAGAAAGATGGACGCTAGAGAATGTGTACAGATTCAAGTGCTATCAATAAAATCACAATCAGGTACAGATTTCCTTTACCTAGAATTGAAGATTTAATGGATTGCTTGAGTGGAGCAAAGTATTTTTCAAAACTAGATCTTAAAAGTGGGTATCATCAGATAAGGATAAGAGAAGGGGATGAGTGGAAAACCGCTTTTAAGACAAATGAGGGATTGTATGAGTGAAGAGTAATGCCTTTTGGGTTGTCAAATGCACCAAGTACGTTTATGAAAGTCATGAATGAAGTTTTTAAAGATTTTATTGGTAAATTTGTAATAGTATATCTGGACAATATATTAGTTTACAGCAGGTCTAAGGAAGAGCACATGAGGCATCTGAATTATGTCTTACAAAGGCTACAACAGGAGAAATTATTGCCGAATTTGAAGAAGTGTTCATTCATGAAAGAGGAGCTAGTGTACTTGGGTTTTGTTATTTCTGTTGAAGGGCTGAAGATGGATCCAGAGAAGATCAAGGCCATCATGGAGTGGCCTTCACCTAAAAGTGTCTTTGAGGTAAGAAGTTTTCATGGTCTTGCTAGTTTTTATAGAAAAGTCATAAATAATTTTAGTAAGATCGATGCACCTATTATTGAGACCATAAAGAAGGATAAACAACCATTTAGATGGACTGCTGAAGCAAAAAAAAATCAACTGTTAAAGAAGAAAATCACTGAAAAGCCTATTTTGGTTCTACCTGATTTTAGTAAGCCTTTCCAAATGAAGTGTGATACCAGCGGGGAAGCAATTGGAGGTGTTTTAAGCCAAGAAGATAGACCTATAGCCTACTTTAGTGAAAATCTAAATGATTCCAAAAAGAAGTATTCTTATGATAAGGAATTTTATGCAGTTGTGCAGTCATCGAAGAAATAGAGGCATTATCTGATGTCAAAAGAATTTATCCTTTATTCAAATAACCATGCACTACAGTATATATATTGTGCAGCAGCCAAAGCTTAGCTAGAAACATGCCAAGTGGGTAGAGTATCTTCAAGGTTTCCATTTTGTTTTGAAGCATATAAATGGCCAATCAAACAAAGTTGCAGATGCCTTAAGCAGGAGGAATGTATTATTTCAAGAGAGTCAAATCCAAGTGTTGGGTTTTGATTTTCTTAAAGAATTATATGAAACAAATCCAAATTTTAAAGAGGCATTTGAAGCTTGTAAAAATCTTGTTTTGATGGATAGGAGTAAATGGTTGGATTACTTCTTACAAGATGGACTATTGTTTAAGAAAAATCAGTTGTGCATACCAAACTGTTCAATGAGAGAGAATTTAATCAAAGAAAAACATAATGGAGGACTTGCAAGACATTTTGGTGTAGAGAAGACTTTTGAATAGTTGAAAAGATTTTATTTCTGGCCGAAAATGAAATCTGAAGTGGAGAAGTATGTGAAAACTTGCAAAGTCTGTCAATATGCAAAGGGAAGGAGCCAAAACACAGGTTTGTATATTCCATTACCAATTCCAGATAGGCCTTGGGATATGGTAAGTATGAATTTTGTTTTGGGCTTACCAAAGACTCAAAGAGGTAATGATTCAATTTTTGTTGTAGTGGCCAGGTTTTCAAAAATGGCACACTTTATTCCGTTATAAGACTAGTGATGCTTCTCACATTGCTAATTTGTTTTTTAAGGAGGTTGTAAGATTGCATGGGTTGCCTAAGAGTATTGTCTCAAACAAGGATTCCAAATTTGTTGGACATTTCTAGAGGACATTATGGAAGAAGCTGGGAACTAAACTAAGTTACAACTCTGCCTATCATCCACAAACTGATGGACAGACTGAAGTTGTGAACAGGAGTTTGAGCAATCTTTTAAGGAGCCTTACTGCAGAACATCCAAAGCAATGGGATCAAGTGTTGGCACAAGCTGAATATGCATATAATGACTCAACTAACAGGAGTACAGGACAGAGTCCATTCCATATTGTTTATGGAATGCATCCAAGAGGAGTATCTGAGTTAAGAAACTTGGGAAACGATGAGATGAGAAGTGCAGAGGGTGAAGATTTTGCTTCAAAAATGCAAGCAATACATGAACAAGTGAAACAGTCGTTGTAGGATAGCAACATCAAGTACAAAACCAGAGCAGACATGATAATAAGAGAGGTGAACTTTTAAGTTGGCGATCTGATTTTAGCACATCTCAAAAAGGAGAGATTTCCAAAGAGGGAGTATAACAGATTGAAGTTCAAAAAAATTGGACCGTGCAGAGTGTTGAGGAAATTTTCTGCAAATGCCTATGAGATTGAGTTACCCCCTAATGTTGGAATATCACCAATTTTTAATGTTGCATACCTATACAAGTATGAAGGTGAAACTGCAGATGATACAGCACAAGATCAAGAGACCCAAGAGATTGACTGGGTAAAACAATTACGCATAGCAAAGGACTTGCAGCCAGAAAGAATTCTGGACAAGAAGGTGTTTAAGAAAACAAGGGGACGAGAATACTTCCAGTATTTGGTAAAGTGGGAGGATCAGCCAACCGCTGAAGCTACTTGGCTTACAGAAGACATGCTATAGAAATTGAGCAGTTCTATAGATGAACTCATGGACAGGAGCCCATGAAGAATTTTGTCCTCAAGAGTCTGACGCAAGAGCAAGAGACTTGGAGGGAAAATCTTCAAACTTATTCCCAAAATCCAAAAAAAATCTACAAACAAAGGAGTGGGGTCCTTTAGCCAGAAATCTCCATGCTTTTCTAGTTTTAGATAAGGATAGAATTAAGAATAAAATCATGTTGTAATAATCGCTAATGGATAAGCTGTAACAAGCTTTATGCATAATTGCTTTAAATCGCTCTATGTAAAAGGCATGCTTTTGTATGGATAAGGACCGAGAGGGCTTATCTATTATTTATAAAATGAAATAACAGGACGCTCTGAGTTAGTGTGTCTAGAAGCATTATCATCTGAAAAAAACCTCTCTGTGTGCATCTGATTTGATGGTTCTATGTTGACTTGTAATTGCATTCGTGTATCAGTTTTAAGGCTTTCTTCAAAGTTTGAATATCAATGAATTAACCTTATTTCCAATTAATATTTTGGTTGAAGCCTTTAGATTGTGTTTTTCATTCATATCAGCGAGCCTGGATCTTTAATTGCTTTAGTTGAGTTCTGCGAGTAAAACTCTGTTTTACACAGATAAATCATGAAATACTTAGCCGGAACAGAGTTCCGGAATTGAAGTTTTATTGCACAGAGACTATACCTTCGACGGGTCCGAAACCTTTATCGCGTCGCTGAGTGGGAGCGGAACAGAGCTGAACTGTTGGAACGCCGAACTCCAATAGCGCAACACTACCGGAGTCGAAACATTATAGGGAGGCTTTAATAACATATTGGGTCTGCGATTATTATCGCATCGCAAGTTTGGAGCGGAGGAGCCTTGTATTGGAAGTACTGGAATCGCCGATTGCGATCTCCGATAACACTACCTGTTATCGCGTTGGAGAAAGGAACATTGAAAGGACTGATGGTGATTGTCGATAGTGTTAATTGCGTTAAACGCATTTCTTGAATTTAAAGCGTCGATAGTTAATTCTTTAGAATTAACAATATAGTGATAATAAGGCGCCAATAATGTATTTTCGTTCCTTTGGAACAAAAGCCCTCCGCCTGTGTGTATAGCATTTTTAACGCATTTCCTTTGTTTTAAAGCAACGATAGTCTATCACTATAATTCCTATGGGATTATAGTTCCGATAGAGGAAAAATAGGCCTGTGATATGTTTTGCGTCAATAACGAAGGTTGGAGTGTATTAGAGGAAAACTCATGAAGTTGTCAACAGATGACTGATACACCTATTGAAGCAGAAAGAGGAATTCAGTCAGAAATTGAAGAAACTATATCAGGGTTCGACCATTTGACAATATCGCTTGCACCCAGGCCACCAAGATGGATGACAAAAGCTGAGACGGTGGAAGGAGGGAAAGACAGTGGGGTTTTGGAGATGTAAGGAGAAGCAAGGGAGTACAAAAAGGGGGAAGATTTTTTTGGGAGAAACAGAGGAGGAATTCTCAACAGAGAGCTATAGATAGAAAGTGAAGACTAAGTCTTGATTATTCTTGAAGCTTCTGGGCATGGGGCCAAAGCGCTTCAATTTCAAGTATTCAAGAGTTGGGTACCAAGATTTTGCCCAGTTTGGCAGAGAGGTTTTGGTCTTTTGGTAATGGGAGCAGGAGCGGGAGCCACAACAGATCAAAAACCTCTTTAGACACAAAATCCCAGGTAGGTATTGTTGTCACGCAAAGTGTCTAGGCACCGCCACAACGCTCAGAGTAAGGGTTGTCACTCTCGATCCTTACTCACTCCATTTAGACTCTCTCCTAGGCAAGTCAAGGGGGGTAGTCCCTAAGGTAAATGGACGAAAAAGCCTGTGGAACAAGAGCTCTAGGAGATTTTAATGGACAACTTGATGAATGAATCTTGATTAATTCAGGTTGATAGATTAAACGCTAACATAAACAAGACACGACCACAAGATAAAAACAATTATAGATCAAACGCTAACGTAAACAAGACACGACCACAAGATAAAAACAATTATAGATCAGTGCCTTTGATATTTGAATTAACCATCAATAAAACAAGTCATCCAGAACGATTTTCAATATGTGACGAAAAGTGACAATCATAAATAATCCATATGCAAGAAATTCCAGATTTATAATTATTTTCGCTCACTGCCCAAATCTAGATTTAATAAATTTTCTTCAAAAGTAAAATATGATTAAAAATGTTTATCGCACTAGACTATAGAAGAATCATGAAAATTTAAGATTTAGCGTTTAACATTAGAAACACCAAGGAATTTAAAACTAGCATTTCAATTATTCCATGAAGAACACTTTAATGTGAAAGATGAAAAATAAATCAAAGGCTTAATGAATCAAATTTTTAATGGGCTATAGGCCACATTAAAATTTTCAATGTGAAAACGCAAGTCCTTTAATTTATTTCATTCTTAAATTCCACACCAAAATTTTTAAAATTTTTAGATTTTTTTATTTTAGGATCTAATGTTTTTAGGATTTTTAGGTTTTCTGAAAATAAAATAAATAAATAAATAAATTTAAATCAAAAGTCACAAAGGAAAAAAAAAAAAAAAAAACCTTTTTTAATGTTTTTTAATTGTTTAGATTTTTTTAAGATTTTATATTTTACATATTTTAGATTAAAAGAAAGAAATAAAAAACCAAATCGAAAATTTTCTAAACCTTTTAATTTTTTAAAGAACCAAACTAAAAGAAAAATAAAATTGAATTTTTATTTTTAAAAAAAATCAATAGGGTCCTAACCTAAGTCAAAAACCAAATGAAGGAAAAAAGAAAGTACCTATGCTAACCCTACTCATACATATACATAGAAAACTAAAACCAAAATCGAATTTTATTGTTGTTTGGTGTGTGCAGATTTGCGTGAGGAGCATGGACGCTGGCAAAGAAGGTTGGAGGAGCCGCAAATCTGTGGGCAGATTCGTTGCAGGTTGAAGGATGTAGAGCAGCGCAAAGCGAGTGAGTGGAAATTAAGCAAGTCTGCGAGGGGATTGAGCCTAAACGCAGGTGTGATAAGGGGATAGCAGCAGTGAGGAGGGAAGGAATGCTACTACAGGGATGGGGCTGCGATAGCAGTGTGCAGATCTGGATAGCGTGGATGGATGCAGTTGCACGGAGAGATTGGCAGCGAATGGAGGAAACTGCAGAAGTGTGGAGAGCAACGGTGGATGGAGCAAGCTAAGGAGATACACAGATGAGGAGTTCTATGGAGCAATGTTTGAAGAAGAAGGCCGACGGGGATGGCTAAGGATGGCAGCGTAGAAGGGACAGCGAAGAGAGGTTTTCTGCTACAACTATTGAAACCGCGGAGGGTTAAGGCTGCGTGAAAGAGGGAATGGAGCTGCATGAGGGGTGAGGGACGAAAGCCATAGGGATTGCGGGTTTCGGATAGCTGAGAGAAGCTACAATGGGTGATGGAGTTGTAGGCTAAATGGGTAAACGAGCTCAAATGACAACGTTTAGGAATGAAGACGCAGAGAGCAATGGATGGCAGTGAATAGGAGATAGACCTTCCCAAAAAAAATCAAAATCTTCAGCCTAAAAATCACCAATCAAACCCTTAAAATAAAAATTAAAATTTTCCAGGTTCAATAAAAAAAATTTGAGAAACCCTTGGACTGCAAAAATAATGCCCCTAGGGAAACTAGTTTTGAGGCCAAATCTTACCCTCCAGGGCCTAGATCTGGCTTCAAAATCAAATTTCACCTTCAGATCAACAACCTGTACCTAAAAACACAAACAGCCAAAACCCAAATATGGAAAAATAAATGAAACACCAGAAACTCAAGTTAGAAAAAAATAAAAATAAAAAAAATCAAATCTATGCACAGAAGTAGCAAATCTACCAGATCTGGGGAGTGTGAGTCCAACTCCGCTCCTAGATCCGACAATCTGAGGCTCTTAAAAGCCAGATTTATCAATTTAGCACAGGAAATTTAAATTTTCTTTTGAATTTTTAAAAGAGGTACTAAGCTCGAAACCCTTCATGCATCACCCATAAAAAATATCTTATGATAAGCCCGGGACCAAATTTAAGCTGGGCTCTTCAGAAAACACGGATCGGGAGTTGGCTAGTTCAGCCGAGAACCTCCCCGAACGCCCGATGATCTAATAATCAAGGATTTCCCTGCAAAACTCAATTCAGTCGTCAACATAGAGCGAGAAAACGATAATAAAATTCATATTTAATAGAAATACCTGCTATTATATTCAAAACTTAAATTATCATTCAAACCCCAACGACTAAGCAAGATACCTGTACTCAATCGCTCTTTAAAAGCTATTATTAATGGCAAAAAAAAAATTACGTACAAAAATAATACATCTTACAACATTTCCATGAAAAGTAACACCAGCAAAAATTAACCCCAAAGTCTTTTTTATTGCTCATAGAAAAGATTACAAGAGAGCTTTTCGCTTAGTACACAATCAAAAGATCGGATGATCCTGACTGACAAATGACCTCCTATTTAAATATAAATCCTCCAACGGCTAGTTCGAGTGATTCTTGTCAAAGTGATCTCGACCGTTGATGAGGATCAAAATTTCTTTTAATCTTATCTGTCGAAATTTTAAGTATTGAGGAAATTTCGAAATTTTCAATTAAATGCATTTTAATTAAATCAAAAATTAAATTTTTGAAATAATTTCCTCGAAATTTTGATTTTGACTTAACCCCAAGGACCAAAGGCATAGTATTTAGCAAAATAATCAATTAACTTTATAGTCCCTGCACCTCTTAAAATTTAACTTTTTTAAAGGACCCATGAATTTTGCCTTTGGAAAATTTAATTTTACCTACGACCTAGGACCTATGAGGGGATAAATTATTTTTCCAACCCTCAATACACTTTACATCATGATTTTTACATTTTTTACATCTCAGGGGGGAAATCCATTTGAAATAGACCCTCACAGACTATCCAGTTCTATGACAAATATAATCTAGCAGATCAAGCAATTTGTAATAAAATAATCTAACCAAATAGTTAGGATTATTCCCAAACCACTTTTACATAAACTCGATCTAGAACACTAGGACTCCCCCAAGATCCCAGTGACAAAATCCATTCTGGCTTTAGAGTAAGGCTCCAGGAAAACTCTGCCGACCATCCGAGATGGGTCGGTGAGAAAAAAAACCTCCCAGAATGTAGATCGTCACCAAAAAAGTAGGTTTACCTAGGTGATTACATACACGACACGAATCTGCTCAAATTATTTACATTATACATATGTAGACTAGATTTACATTATAAGACGATCCTCAGGCTTATGATGATAGATGGATGGCAGGAACACATCAATCAGGCGCTATCCCTTTTGCAAAAAAGGTGGTGTACTGCTATGGGTCGTTGACACGTAGTAGTCAACAGGTACTAAATAGTAAATTGATAAATTTTGTTTTTAAAATTACATATACACTGTATATTCTGAGTATAAATTTGTTAAACCCTAATTCACTAATGCAAAAACATTTGCATTTCATTAGATTAAGTCACTTTTGTCTTATAAAAGAAATTCCTTTAATCACTAATGTAATTGCTAATGTCAAGGGCATATTAGGGGACTTCACACAAAAACTTAGGCATGTATAGAAGTACCTGCCTGAGCTACAAACATCAACACTCACTCTTATGAAGGAATGTACTTCTTGAAGAGTCACCTCAAACCAATTATCCCTCTGGTCTTGGCACAATGTCCTTTGGAGGCTTGCTCTCCCTGAATGTGCTCTTAGAAGCCTACACATTCTCCTAAGCATCCTTCAATGTCTGAGCGAGTTTTTCCATCAACCTATATAAGTTGTACTCTTTAACCCCAATGGTCACTATTGTGTCTGTGCTAGACTCCTCTAGACCTAAGTCACCTGACACAGGGACATGGAACACGCAGAACACGCAAATTCGAGTGTCCGACACGGGGCACATAGACCCCCCGAAATACCACACATAGGATAGGTTATATATTATTTTTATTTTAAAATTATAATTATATTTATTATATTATATTAAAAATTAATACTAAATAGATATTTCTTACACATTCTCATTCATGATACAAATTCAGACATAGATCTAGATTCTACATTTAAAATTTAAAATTTGTAAATTGTACAATGTAACATTACGCATACAAATACAATTGTGACAGATTCATCAATGATCCAAAAGGAGAAAGACAAGAAACTGTAGTTTTCTCATCAAGTCATAAAAATCAAAATCGTTACATAGGTAGGAACAATGCTAATGGCAAATAGAAATAGCAAATACAAAACAACTACAAGGTAGTAGGTAGCTCATCAATCATCATCATCAAAGTCAACATCATTGTCATGGTCACCACTGCTCTCTTATGTTGCATCCTCCTCCTCTATATCCATGTAATCACTGCATTTGTTGGTGTGGAGGATGACCCCTCAAGAGTATCACCATCATCAAAAGTGACAGGCTCTAGCACTGGGTCATTAAGATCCAAGTTGGCCAATGCCAACTCAACACTATTGTCCAAACCCTTATCATCAGGAAAGACATCCCACATCTTTCTCTTCCCCTTCAACCACTCATCCCTCTGCATGTAAATAAGACGAAGGTTGGTGTGCACATACACCATTGTCTCTTCCCTGGACTACTTAAGCCTACTCTTCTTGACACTATAAAAATTCCCATATGTGCTCCAATTCTTCTCGCAACAAGATAATGAAGTCACTTGAGAAAGGACCCTCATGACTAACTGTTGTAGAGAAGGGCGTGTTGCCCCATGAGTTACCCACCAAGAATAGGGCTTCTTAGCCCCCTATCTCTAATCACATCATAGCCTGCAAATCACCCAATGCCAGTGGAAAAATTAAGGACTCACTAAAACTCACCAAAAATTCAATGAGTCATCTCAATTTGGTTTATTGTTGACTGAGTTGAACAAACTCATTGGATCTAGCTAGTCAAACCAAAGATTTGGTGTTTTGACTAACTCATAGAGTTTGCTGAGTTCTAGTTAAGTGTTGGAAAACTTGTCAAGTTGTTGCCAACTTCCAAATAAATGCAAAGTTTTTGCTGACATTTGCCAAATTGTAGTTGAGATTTGTTAAGCTGTTAACTCTATTTTTGTTTGACCCATTGTCATGACTTTGCTGTTATCACTAGAGAGTCAACTAGTCAACTAATGATTTATGTTGTGGGCAAAGCTCTTATTAATACACTGTATTTTAAACATGACTTCTTTGAAGCATTTTGGCTTTCTTTATCCAAGGTTGAGGGACAATGATCCAACAATTACCAACCATGTTTTGAGGCCTATAGAACATAGGAGTTTCCCTCAAAATGTAAGAACACTTATGAAACTACTTTCACTGATGTTTAGAGTACTTGATGCAAAGGAAGAAAATATTTTAGCCTAATTGTCAATGGGTGTTTGCAATGTAGAAAAAGTACGAGCTTAGCAATGTGATAAGGATAGAAGATTTTCTCCTTGATATTATGGAGAATTATTGGTGAATGCAATAAATGCATGTCCGATAAAGGTTTGACATGAATGAGCAAAGGAAAATTGATCATTCATCTGTATGTGCTGATGATTCTACAAGGTTGTATAAGTTTAACAATGGGTCCTCCTCAAGATCCTCTCCCACCTTCTCAGGATCCTCCTTCAGCTCCTCAGCTTCCAAAATGGATCTGTGCTACTCGGGATGCAGTAGGTGCTCTTGCCGGTGATCCTACAGATCAGCGAGGTACACATTCTCAGTTCGATAGATCCTCTTCTTTACTGACTCAAGCTTCAACGAATTATGATCCTGACACCTTTGCAGAAGCTTCAGGCCATCCAGATTGGGATGCAGCTATGAATGAGAATATCGTTCATTATTGGCAAATGATACACGAGATCTTGTTCCTCTACCAAAGGGACGAAAACTTGTTAGATGCAAATGGGTTTACAGAACCAAGTATGGACCAGATGGAAAAGTTGATAAACATAAAGCTCGTCTTGTTGTTAAGGGTTTTTCACAAGTAGAAGGCATTGACTGTACTGAAACCTTCTCCCCTGTAGCCAAAATGAACTCTATCTGCCTTGTTCTTTCCGTTGCTACCTCTTTCAAATGGGAAGTCCATCAGATGGATGTTAAATCTGCCTTCTTGCATGGGGACTTGCATGAAGAAATCTATATGGAACAACCTACTGGCTTTATACAAACAGACTCCAACCTTGTATGTCGGCTTAAGAAATCCCTTTATGGTCTCAAGCAAGCCCCTCGGGCTTGGTATGCCAAAATGGATAGCTTTCTTTTAGAAACTGGCTTTTCTATGTGTCATTCTAACAATACTGTCTACACCAAGAAAGTGGGCAAGTCTCTTATCATTCTTGTTCTTTATGTTGATGATCTTATCCTTACTGGTAGTGATCCCAACCTTATAAACCATGTCAAGCCCAGCCTTAAAAAGAAGTTTGAAATGACAGACTTAGGACACTTGCATTATTTTCTTGGTCTTCAAGTCTTGCAATACAAGGAAGGTATTTCCCTTTCCCATTCCAAGTATGCCTGTGATCTTCTACGCCATTTTCACATGGAAGATTGTAAGCCAGACCCTTCTCCCTTTCAGTCTGGAGCCAAACTTTCAATCACTTGTACTTCCCCTGAAGTTGATGCTACCTTATACCGTCAACTTGTAGGAAAACTTTTGTATCTGACCCATACTCGTCCTAACCTTTCCTCTGTTGTTGGCCTTATTGCTCGGTTTATGCAAAACCCACATGAAAGTCATTAGAAAGCAACTAAAAGAATACTTCGTTATGTTCGAGGTACAGTTCAGTTTGGGATTCATTACAGTGCAGAAGCATCTCCTCTATTGGTTGGTTTCACTAATTCCGATTGGATTGGTGACCCTAATGATAGGAAGTCTATTGCAGGTTATGTGTTCACTCTTGGTTCAGGACCTATTACATAGGCTTGCAAGAAACAAAGTGCCATTTCGCTTTCTTCAGCAAAAGCAGAGTATCGTGGTGCCATAGAAACTAGTAAGGAAGCCCTCTGGCTTCGTCAAATCCTGTCAGAGTTTGGCTTTCAGGAGCAGCATCCAACTACACTTTGGTTTGATAATCAAAGTGCCATTCAACTATGCAAAGATCCAGTCCAACATCAGCACAGAAAACACATTGAACTGCACATGCACTTCATCAGAAAGCTCATTCATGACCATGTTCTTGAAGTGGAATATTGTTCAATAGATGATCAAGTTGCAGACATCTTTAACAAGGCTCTCACAGAGGCGAAATTTATTAAACTTCGATTTATGGTTGGAGTTTAGGAAGTTGTCACTAAGGGGGGATAGACTCTAATGCCTCCTTCCTTCTCCTAATGTTTCCCTCTTTGAGAGTTTTAACCACGTCAAGAATACTGGTATATTGATCTGTGATCTGTTTGTGAGCGGTGTCCTTTGGTTTTCTATCTGAGGAACTTACCCTGTGAATTCCTTCAAGAATTATGCATTTTATTTAACAAAAAAATATAACATAAAACTATATCAAGAAAAGGAACAAAATAATATAATTAAAAAGGCATATGACAAACATTGAATAAAGTTCTTAAATAAAATATAAGGACTAAAATAGTCAACAAAACCTATTTCTTAAAAGTAAAAAAAATCAATTCAATTTAACCAAACAATGTTATTAAAATGAAAGGTGACCTCCTCTAAATATCATTCAGTCCACATAACAGTACAGGTGCAAGAAAAACAGATGGATGGCGAATGCTGAGACGGTGGAAGGAGGGAAAGATGGTGAGGTTGTGGAGATATAAGGAGAAGCAAGGGAGAAGAAAAAGGGGGAAGATTTTTTGGAAGAAACAAAGGATGAATTCTCAACGGAGATCTATAGATAGAAAGTGAGGACTGAGTCTTGATTATTCTTGAAGCTTTTGGGCATGGGGGCCAGAGTGCTTCAATTTCAAGTATTCTAGAATTGGGTACCGAGATTGTGCCCAGTTTGGCAGAGAGGTTTTGGTCTTTTGGTAATGGGAGAGGGAGCGGGAGCCACAACAGATCAGAAACATCTTCAGACACAATCCCAGGTAGGTATTCAATAGTAAATTGATA
>APFE031135203.1:69270-100830 GCA_000404065.3 Pinus taeda
TTTTGCCATTACAAGTTGCAGGTTACAGGTCTGAGGAGAAATTTTTGTTTGAAGCTAGATCTAGGCCCTGGAGGGTAAGATCTGGCCTTAGGATCACTTCTTGCAGGTTTTTTGCTGAAGAAATTCGAAATCCTCCAAGCTATCTATTTGCTGGGGTTTCATTTAAAATTGCTTTCCAAAAATATCAACCAACAATCTTGCATTCCAAGGTTTTTAAAATCATTCAATTTCAGATCTAAGTTTTTTTTATAAGGGTTTCAAAAAATCTGAAGGAGAGCAAGTTAAAATTTTTGTCAAGATTTCTAGAAAATATTTAGAGCTCCTCTCACTCTGTTGCAAATCAAATCCCTGTCTCCTCATAGCTCCATTTCCACATTTCTCTTCAAGATTACTTCCCGCGGATTCCTTCCACGCTGCTCCAGCACCTGCAAACAAAACAAAAATAAAAAAATAAAAATATTTAAAAATTAAAAAATATTTTGAAAAAGCTTAATAAAAAAATTGAAAATTCATTTTTTATGGTCCATTTTTCTATAGCTAAACGCACTTAAAATGTTTATTTACAAGTTGG
The DNA here is from genome assembly GCA_000404065.3 of Pinus taeda. Lineage (NCBI taxonomy): Eukaryota > Viridiplantae > Streptophyta > Pinopsida > Pinales > Pinaceae > Pinus > Pinus taeda. The sequence continues at coordinate 69,842 of APFE031135203.1, forward strand.
CTATATGAAAGTGGTAGCTGGTCAGCATTTAAATTTTATGATCATTTAAAAGCGTTGTGCATTTGTTGAAAATCTTACATCGCTTGGGTTATTTGATGATAAAATCCAAAAAAGATCTACAGGCAAAGGAGTGGGGTCCTTTATCCAGCAATTTCCATGCTTTTCTAGTTTTAGATAAGAATAGAATTAAGAATAAAATCATGTTGTAATAATCGCTTATGGATACGTTGTAACAAGCTTTATGCATAATTGCTTTAAATCGCTCTATGTAAAAGGCATGTTTTTGTATGGATAAGGGCCGAGAGGGCTTATCTATTATTTATAAAATGAAATAACGGGACGCTCTGAGTTAGTGTGCCCAGAAGCATTATCATCTGAAAAAACCTCTCTGGGCATCTGATTTGATGGTTTTCTGTTGACTCGTAATTGTATGCGTGTATCAGTTTTAAGGCTTTCTTCTGAGTCTGAATATCAATGAATTAACCTTATTTCCAATTAATATTTTGGTTGAAGCCTTTAGATTGTGTTTTCCATTCATATCAGCGAGCCTGGCTCTTTAATTGCTTTAGTTGAGTTCTGCGAGTAAAACTCTGTTTTACACAGACAAATCGTAAAATACTTAGCCGGAACAGAGTTCTGAACTTGAAGTTTTATTGCATAGAGACTATAACCTCGTTGGGTCTAAAACCTTTATCACGCCACTGAGTGGGAGCAGAAAAGCATTGAACCGTTGGAACGCCAAACTCCGATAGTGCAACACTACTGGAGCCGAAACATTATAGGGAGGCTTTAATACCCATATCGGGTCCACGATTATTATCGCATCGCAAGTTCGGAGCAGAGGAGCCTTGTACTGGGAGTACTGGAATCGCCGATTGCAATCTCCGATAACACTACGTGTTATCACGTCGGAGAAAGGAACATTGGAAGGACCGACGGTGACCACCGATAGTGTTAATTGCGTTAAATGCATTTCTTGAATTTAAAGTGCCGATAGTTAATTCTTTAGAATTAACAATATAGTGATAATATGGTGCCGATAGTGTATTTTTGTTGTTCCTTTGGAACGAAAGCCCTCTACCTGTGTGTATAGCGTTTTTAATGCATTTCCTTTGTTTTAAAGCAACGATAGTCTATCACTATAAGTCCTATGGGATTATAGTTCCGATAGAGAAAAAACAGGCCTGTGATATGTTTTGTGCCGATAGCAAAGGTTGGAGTGTATCAAAGGAAAAGTCATGACGCTGTCAATAGATGACTGATACACCTGTTGAAACAGAAAGAGGAATTCAGCCAAAAATTGAAGAAATTATATCAGGCTTCGGTCGTTTCACCATATCGCCTGCACCCAGGCCACCATTAGTGGTATTAGAGGCAACCAGCTGACATTGAATTGATTCTCAGAAGCAAGAGAAGGAAAGTTACTATGGCTTTCAAAGTTGGAAGAGGACGAGGACGTGGTGGAAGAGAACGGCCTGTTGCAAACGTTGAAGTAATGGAAGCTATGCAACAGATGCAAGCTAGATTGGATGCATTAACAACAGAAAGAAATATAGATGATGGAGACATTAGTGAACTTGATGTTGAAGCTGCAGAGGAAGAAGCTGTAGCAGTTACCCCTGAGATGAGATTCTTCCAGTCAGTGTTGAGATCCACAGCTAGGCCAAAGATCGAGGTTCCAATATATGAAGGAGAACTGAATCCAGAAGAATTGATAGACAAGATTAATGGCATGCAGAAATTCTTTGACTATGAAGAAACAAAAGATGAGAAGAAAGTACAGTTTTTTGTCACCAAGCTAAAAGGCCCTTTGGTGGGATGGAGTGCTGGGAGAAAAAAAGAGACTTGGCAAGCAACCTATCAAGAATTGGAGCAAGATGGTAACAAAGCTAAGAGGTAAGTTTTTACCAAGTAATTATCAGCAATCCTTGTTCAAACAGATGCAGAATCTTAGACAGAGGTCTTTGACAGTGAAAGAATACACAGAGGAATTCTATAAGGTAAGCATAAGAATTGGAGAAGCCCTGGATACAGATGAGAAGGTGGCTAGATATGTGAATGGCCTTAGGATGGAAATTCAAGATGAGATAAGTATACTGTCTCCTAAAATAGTAGAGGAAGCTTATCGGATAGCACTGAAAGCTGAAGAAAAACTCATGAGGAAGCAGTCTGCCAGAGGGAGAGGTACTTTCTGAGGAAGGGGAAGTCAAGGTGGTAGAGGAAGATCTACAGCACCTAAAAATGGAGGTAGCAGTAGCTCAACCCAGCATGCATCCACAAGAGGTGATGCAAGAGGCAGAGGGAGTTTTTCTAGAGGGAGAGGAGGCAGAGGAAGAGGAAGAGAAGTAAGATGTTACAGATGTAACACACTAGGACACAGAGCCTTTGAGTGCCCAAAGAAATCAGAAACAAATCAGAGGAATGCTATTGTTGCTCAAGCTGAGGAAGAAGCAACAACAACAGTGGTAGAAGAAGAAAATATACCAGAGAGAGTAGAATCTTTGGCAGTTAATAAATTTTTGCTCAAGCCAACAAAAGAGATAGTTGAAACATCACAAAGAAAAACTTTATTCAGAACAGTGTGTAAAGTTCAAGGGAAATGTTGTCAGATGATCATTGATAGTGGCAGCATTGATAATTTGGTCTCTACAAAAGTGGTGGAGAAATTGAAGCTGAAGACAATGAAACATCCAACACCTTACAAGGTGTCATGGTTGCAAAAGGGACATCAACTGTTAGTGAATGAACAGTGTGAAGTGGAATTTCAGGTGGGCAAGTATAAAGATAAAATTGTATGTGATGTGATGCCAATGGATGTGTGTCACATATTACTTGAAAGACCTTGGCAATATGATAGAGGAGCCATGCATGATGGAAAAAGAAACACCTACAAGTTTGGAAAGGATGGTGTCAACCATATGTTGTTGCCTCTGCAAGAAGAAGATGTACTAGGAAAGACTGATCCAAAAACTCTGTTATTAGGAGGAAAGGAATACTTGAAGCAGATTGAAGAGAATGAGGTAAATTTTGCTGTAATTTGCAAGCCCAAGGTAATAATGACTTCTACTAAAATTTCTGATTTACCCATTGAAATTCACGAAATGTTGGAGAAATATTGTGATATTATTGTTGATGATTTTCCAAATGAGTTGCCACCCATTAGAAGAATTAGCCATCATCTAGATTTGATTCCTCGAGCAAGTCTACCTAACAAAGCAGCTTATAGAATGACTCCTACAGAAAATGAAGAGGTTAGGATGCAGGTACAAGAATTGCTTGACAAAGGGATGATCAGAGAAAGCTTGAGTCCTTGTGCAGTGCCAACAATGTTGAGTCCAAAGAAATATGGAGGCTGGAGAATGTGTACAGATTCAAGCGCCATCAATAAAATCACAATCAGGTACAAATTTCCTTTACCTAGAATTGAAGATTTAATGGATTGCTGAGTGGAACAAAGTAATTTTCAAAACTAGATCTTAAAAGTGGGTATCATCAGATAAGGATAAAAGAAGGGGATGAGTGGAAAACCGCTTTTAAGACAAATGAGGGATTGTATGAGTGGAGAGTAATGCCTTTTGGGTTGTCAAATGAACCAAGTATGTTTATGAGACTCATGAACGAAGTTTTTAAAGATTTTATTAGTAAATTTGTAATAGTATATCTAGACGATATATTAGTTTACAGTAGGTCTAAGGAAGAGCACATGAGGCATCTGAATTATGTCTTACAAAGGCTACAACAGGAGAAATTATCGCTCAATTTGAAGAAGTGTTCATTCATGAAAGAGGAGCTAGTGTACTTGGGTTTTGTTATCTCTGCTGAAGGGCTGAAGATGGATCCAGAGAAGATCAAGGCAATCATGGAGTGGCCTTCACCTAAAAGTGTCTTTGAGGTAAGAAGTTTTCATGGTCTTGCTATTTTTTATAAAAAATTCATAAAGAATTTTAGTAAGATCAATGCACCTATTATTGAGACCATAAAGAAGGATAAACAACCATTTAGATGGACTGCTGAAGCAAGAAAAAAAAATCAGCTGTTAAAGAAGCAAATCACTGAAAATCCTATTTTGGTTCTACCTGATTTTAGTAAGCCTTTCCAAGTGAAGTGTGATGCCAGCGAAGAAGAAATTGGAGGTTTTTTAAGCCAGGAAAATAGACCTATAGCCTACTTTAGTGAAAAGCTAAATGATTCCAAAAAGAAGTATTCTTCTTATGATAAGGAGTTTTATGCAGTTGTGCAGTCATTGAAGAAATGGAGGCATTATCTAATGTCAAAAGAATTTATACTTTATTCAGATAACCATGCACTACAGTATATTATGCAGCAGCCAAAGCTTATAGCTAGAAACATGCCAAGTGGGTAGAGTATCTTCAAGGTTTCCATTTTGTTTTAAAGCATATAAATGGCCAATCAAACAAAGTTGCAGATGCCTTAAGCAAGAGGAATGTATTATTTCAAGAGAGTCAAATCCAAGTGTTGGGTTTTGATTTTCTTAAAGAATTATATGAAACAGATCCAGATTTTAAAGAGGCATTTGAAGCTTGTAAAAATCTTGTTTTGATGGATAGGAGTAAATGGTTGGAGTACTTCTTACAAGATGGACTGTTGTTTAAGAAAAATCAGCTATGCATACCAAATTGTTCAATGAGAGAGAATTTAATCAAAGAAAAACATAGTGGAGGACTTGCAAGACATTTTGGTGTAAAGAAGACTTTTGAACAGTTGAACAGATTCTATTTCTGGCTGAAAATGAAATCTGAAGTGGAGAAGTATATGAAAACTTGCAAAGTCTATCAATCTGCAAAGGGAAGGAGCCAAAACACAGGTTTGTATATTCCATTACCAATTCCAGATAGGCCTTGGAATATGGTAAGTATGGGTTTTGTTTTGGGCTTACCAAAGACTCAAAGAGGTAATGATTCAATTTTTGTTGTAGTGGACAGATTTTGAAAAATGGCACACTTTATTCCATGTTATAAGACTAGTGATGCTTCTCACATTGCTAATTTGTTTTTTAAGGAGGTTGTAAGATTGCATGGGTTGCCTAAGAGTATTGTCTCAAACAGGGATTCCAAATTTGTTGGACATTTCTGGAGGACATTATGGAAGAAGCTGGGAACTAAACTAAGTTTTAGCTCTGCCTATCATCCACAAACTGATGGATAGACTGAAGTTGTGAATAGGAGTTTGGGCAATCTTCTAAGGAGCCTTACTGCAGAACATTCAAGCAATGGGATCAAGTGTTGGCACAAGCTAAATATGCATATAATGACTCACCTAACAGTAGTACAGGACAGAGTCCATTCCATATCGTTTATGAAATCCATCCAAGAGGAGTATCTGAGTTAAGAAACTTGGGAAAATATGAGATGAGAAGTGCAGAGGGTGAATATTTTGCTTCAGAAATGCAAGCAATACATGAACAAGTGAAACAGCAGCTGCAGGATAGCAACATCAAGTACAAACCAGAGCAGACATGAGAAGAAGCGAGGTGAACTTTGAATTTGGAGATCTGGTTTTAGCACATCTTAGAAATGAGAGGTTTCCAAAGAGGGAGTATAACAAAGTGAAGTTCAAAATAATTGGACCGTGCAGAGTGTTGAGGAAATTTTCTGCAAATGCCTATGAAATTGAGTTACCCCCTGATGTTGGAATATCACCAATTTTTAATGTTGCAGACCTGTACAAGTATGAAGGTGAAACCGCAGATGATACAACACAAGATCAAGAGACCCAAGAGATTGACTGGGTAAAACAATTACCCACAGTAAAGGAATTGCAGCCAAAAAGGATTATGGACAAGAAGGTGTTTAAGAAAACAAGAGGACAAGAATAGTTCCAGTACTTGGTAAAGTGGAAGGATCAGCCAACCGCTGAAGCTACTTGGCTTACAGAAGACATGCTACAGAACTGGGAAGTTCTGTAGATGAACTCATGGACAGGGGCCCATGAAGAATTTTGTCCTCGGGAGTCTGATGCAAGAGCATGAGACTTGGAGGGAAAATCTTCAAACTTATTCCAAAAATCCAAAAAAAATCTACGGGCAAAGGAGTGGGGTCCTTTAGCCAGCAATTTCCATGCTTTTCTAGTTTTAGATAAGGATAGAATTAATAATAAAATCATGCTGTAAGAATCTCTAATGGATACGCTGTAACAAGCTTTATGCATAATTGCTTTAAATCGCTCTATGTAAAAGGCATGCTTTTGTATGGATAATCTATTATTTATAAAATGAAATAACGGGACGCTCTAAGTTAGTGTGCCCAGAAGCATTATCATCTGAAAAAACCTCTCTTTGTGCATCTAATTTGATGGTTTTTTGTTGACTCGTAATTAAATGTGTGTATCAGTTTTAAGGCTTTCTTCTGAGTCTGAATATCAATGAATTAACCTTATTTCCAATTAATATTTTGGTTGAAGCCTTTAGATTGTGTTTTGCATTCATATCAGCGAGCCTGGCTCTTTAATTGTTTTAGTTGAGTTCTGCGAGTAAAACTCTATTTTACACAGAGAAATCGTGAAATACTTAGCCGGAACAGAGTTCCTGACTTGAAGTTTTATTGCACAGAGACTATACCTTCGTCGGGCCCGAAACCTTTATCGCGTCGCTGAGTGGGAGCGGAACAGAGTTGAACCGTTGGAACACCGAACTCTGATACCGCAACACTATTGGAGCCGAAACATTATAGGGAGGCTTTAATAACATATCGGGTTTGCGATTATTATCGCATCGCAAGTTCGAAGCAGAGGAGCCTTGTATTGGGAGTACTGGAATCGCCGATTGCGATCTCCGATAACACTACATGTTATCGCGTCGGAGAAAGGAACATTGGAAGGACCGATGGTGACTGTAGATAGTGTTAATTACGTTAAACACATTTCTTGAATTTAAAGCGTCGATAGTTAATTCCACTGTTGATAATATCGGCGATATTCGAAAATATCGCGATATTTTCGGCAAAACGATATATCGCCGAGAAAATATCGCGATATTTTCTGTTTTGAAAATATCGACAAATATCGGCAAATATCAGAAAATATCGGCAAATATCGGAAAATATCGGCAAAATATCGCGATATTTTGAAAATATCGGCAAAATATCGGCTATATTTAAAAATTTGAAAAATTATTTTTTATGCTTGCCGATATTTGCCGATATTTTGCCGATATTTTCGCCGATATTGCCGATAAGATATTTTCTGGACCCTCGCCGATATTTTCCCGATACCGATATTATCAACACTGGTTAATTCTTTAGAATTAACAAGTCATAATAAGGCGCCAATAGTGTATTTCCGTTCCTTTAGAACGAAAGCCCTCTGCCTGTGTGTATAGCGTTTTTAACGTATTTCCTCTGTTTTAAAGCAACGATAGTCTATCACCATAATTCCTATGGGATTATAGTTCTGATAGAGGAAAAGCAGGCCTGTGATATGTTTTGCGCCAATAACGAAGGTTGGAGTGTATCAGAGGAAAACTCATGAAGCTGTCAATAGATGACTGATACACCTGTTGAAGCAGAAAGAGGAATTCAGTGAGAAATTTAAGAAATTATATTAGGCTTCAGTCGTTTGACCATATCGCCTGCACCCAGGCCACCAAGATGGATGGCGAATGCTGAGACGGTGGAAGGAGGGAAAGACGGTGGGGTTTTGGAGATATAAGGAGAAGCAAGGGAGTACAAAAAGGGGGAAGATTTTTTTGGGAGAAATGGAGGAGGAATTCTCAACAGAGAGCTATAGATAGAAAGTGAAGACTGAGTCTTGATTATTCTTGAAGTTTTTGGGCATGGGGCCAGAGTGCTTCAATTTCAAGTATTCTAGAGTTGGGTACCTAGATTGTACCCAGTTTGGCAGAGAGGTTTTGGTCTTTTGGTAATGGGAGCGGGAGCAGGAGCCACAGCGGATCAAAAACATCTTCAGACACAAAATCCCAAGCAGGTACTGTTGTCGCACAAAGTGTTTAGGCACCGCGACAACACTCAGAGTAAGGGTTGTCACTCTCGATCCTTACTCCATTTAGACTGTCTCCTAAGCAAGTCAAGGGGGGTAGTCCCTAAGGTAAATGGATGAGAAAGCCTGTGGAACACGGGCTCTAGGAGATTTTAATGATGTACAACTTGATGAATGAATCTTGATTAACTCATGTTGATAGATTAAACGCCAACGTAAACAAGATATGACCACAAGATAAAAACAATTATAGACCAGTGCCTTCGATATTTGAATTAACCATCAATAAAACAAGCTATCCAGAACGATTTTCAAATGTGACGAAAAGTGACAATCATAAATAATCCATATGCAAGAAATTCCAGATTTAAAATTATTTTCGCTCACTGCCCAAATCTAGATTTAATAAATTTTCTTCAAAAGTCAAATATGATTAAAAATGTTTATCGCACTAGACTATAGAAGAATCATGAAAATTTAAGATTTAGCGTTTAACATCAGAAACACCAAGGAATTTAAAACTAGCATTTCAATTATTCCTTGAAGAACGCTTTAATGTGAAAGATGAAAAATAAATCAAAAGCTTAATGAATCAAATTTTTAATGGGCTATAGACCACATTAAAATTTTCAATGTGAAAATGCAAGTCCTTTAATTTATTTCGTTCTTAAATTCGACACCAAAATTTTAAAATTTTTAGATTTTTTTAAATTTTTAGGATTTTTAAAGTTTTTAGGATTTTTTCCGGGTTTTTAGAAAATAAATAAAACAAAAATATATAAATAAAATAAATAAATAAATTTTAAATCAAAAGTCGCAAAAAAAGACCTTTTTTAATGTTTTTTTTAAATGTTTTTAGATTTTTAAGATTTTAATATTTTTTAAATATTTTAGATTAAAAAGAAAGAAATCAAAAAAAAATTAAACTTTTAATTTTTTAAAGAACCAAACTAAAAGAAAAATAAAATCAAATATTTATTTTAAAAAATATGAATAGGGTCCTAACCTAAGTCGAAAACCAAATGAAATAAAAAAAGTACCTATGCTAACCCTACTTACACGCATACATAGAAAACTAAAACCAAAATCGAATTTTATTGTTGTTTGGTGTGTGCAGGTTCGCGTGAGGAGCATGGACGCTGGCAGAGAAGGTTGGAGGAGCCGCAGATCTGTGGGCAGATTCATTGCAGGTTGAAGGATGTAGAGCAGCGCAAAGAGAGTGAGTGGAAATGAAGCAAGTCTGCAAGGGGATTGAGCCTAGACACAGGTGTGATAAGGGGATAGCAGCAGCGAGGAGGGAAGGAATGCTACTATAGGGATGGGGCTATGATAGCAGCATGCAAATCTGGATAGCGTCGATGGATGTAGCTGCGGGGAGGGATTGGCAGCGGATGGAGGAAACTACGAAAGTGTGGAGAGCAACAGTGGATGGAGCAGGCAGAATGCGAAGGGTAAGGAGGCTTGCGGAGGTGATGGCTAAGGAGATACGCAGATGAGGAGTTCGATGGAGCAGTGTTTGAAGAAGAAGGCCAACGGGGATGGCTAAGGATATGGCAGCATAGAAGGGACAGTGAAGAGACGTTTTTTCCTGCAGCTGTTGAAACCGCGGAGGATTAAGGCTGCGTGAAAGAGGGAATGGAGCTGCATGAGAGGTGAGGGAGGAAAGCCGCAGGGATTGCGGGTTTCGGATAGCTGAGAGAAGCTACAATGGGTGATGGAGCTGTAGGCTAAATGGGTAAATGAGCTCAAATGACAACGTTCACGAATGAAGACGTAGAGAGCAATGGATGGCAGTGAATAGGAGACATACCTTCACAAAAAAAATCAAAATCTTCAACTCAAAAATCACCAGTCAAACCCTTCAAATAAAAAAATTTAAAATTTTTCCAGATTCAATAAAAAAAAATTGAGAAACCCTTGGATTGCAAAAATAATGCCCCTGCGAAACTAGTTTTGAGGCCAGATCTTACCCTCCAGGGCCTAGATCTGGCTTCAAAATCAAATTTCACCTTCAAATTGGCAACCTGTACTTGAAAACACAAACAGCCAGAACCCGAATATGCAAAAATAAATGAAACCCCAGAAACCCTAAGTCAAAAAAAATTTTAAAAAAATTCAGATCTATGCACAGGAGTAGTAGATCTACCATATCTGACAAGTGTGAGTCCAACTCCACTCCCAGATCTGACAATTTGAGGCTCTTAAAAGCCAGATTTATCAATTTAGCATAGAAAATTTAAATTTTTTTTTCAATTTTTAAAGGAGGTACCAAGCTCGAAACCCTTCATGCATCACCCATAAAAAATATCTTATGATAAGCCCAAGACCAGATTTAAGCTGGGCTCTTCAGAAAACACAGATCGGGAGTTGGTTAGTTCAGCCGAGAACTGCCCCAAACGCCCGATGATCTAATAATCAAGGATTTTCCTGCAAAACTCAATTCAGTCGTCAACGGAGAGCGAAAAAACAATAATAAAATTCAGATTTAATAGAGATACCTGCTATTATATTCAAAACTTAAATTATCATTCAAACCCTAGCGACTGAGCAAGATACCTGTACTCAATCGCCCTTTAGAAGCTATTATTAATGGCAAAAAATAAATTACGCACAAAAATAATACATCTTATAGCATTTCCATGAAGAGTAACACCAGCAGAAATTAACCCCAAAGTCCTTATTTATTGCTCATAAAAAATATTACAAAAGCGCTTTTTGCTTAGTACACGATCAAAAGATCGAATGATCCTAACTGACAAATGACCTCCTATTTAAATATAAATCCTCCAATGGCTAATTCGAGTGATCCTTGTCAAAGTGATCTCGACCGTTGATAAGGATCAAAATTTCTTTTAATCTTATCCGTCGAAATTTTAAATATTGAGGAAATTTCAAATTTTTCAATTAAATGCATTTTAATTAATTCAAAAATTCAATTTTTTAACTAATTTCCTCAATATTTTGACTTTGACTTAACCCCAGGGACCAAAGGCATAAAATTTAGCAAAATAATCAATTAACCTTGGTCCCTAGACCTCTTAAAATTTAACTTTTTTAAAGGACCCATGAATTTTGTCTTTAGAAAATTTAATTTTACCTACGACCTAGGACCTATGAGGGGATAAATTATTTTTCTAACCCTCAAGACACTTTACATCATGATTTTTACATTTTTTACATCTCAAGGGGGAAAACCCATCTGAAATAGACCCCCACAGACTATCCAGTTCTGTGACAAATATAATCTAGCAGATCAAGCAATTTGTAATAAAATAACCTAACCAAATAGTTAGGATTATTCCCAAATCACTTTTACATAGACTCAATCTAGAACACTAGGACTCCCCTAAGATCCCAGTGACAAAATCCATTCCAACTTTGGAGTAAGGTAGAAGGAAAACTCTACCGACCATCCGAGAATGGGTCGGTGAGAAAAAAAACCTCCCGGAATGTAGATCGTCACCAAAAAAGTAGGTTTACCTAGGTGATTACATACACGACACGAATCTGCTGAGATTATTTACATTACACATATGCAGACTGGGTTTACATTATAAGACGATCGTCAGGCTGATGATGATAGCTAGATGGCAGGAACACATCAATCAGGCGCTATCCCTTTTGCGAAAAATGGGGTGTACTGTTGAGTCGTTGACACGTAGTGGTCAACAGGTACTCAGTAGTAAATTGATAAATTTTGTTTTTAAAATTACATATACACTAGTATATTCTGAGTATAAATTTGTTGAACCCTAAATCACTAATGCAAAAACATTTGCATTTCATTAGATTAAGTCACTTTTGTCTTATAAAAGAAATTCCTTTAATCACTAATGTAATTGCTAATGTTAAGGGCATATTAGGGGACTTCACGCAAAAACTTAGGCATGAATAGAAGTACCTACCTGAGCTACAAACATCAACACTCCCTCTTATCAAGGGATGTACTTCTTGAAGAGTCACCTAAAACCAATTATCCCTCTGGTCTTGGCACAATGTCCTTTGGAGGCTTGGTCTCCCTGAATGTGCTCTTAGAAGCCTACACATTCTCCTAAGCATCCTTCAATGTCTGAGCAGGTTTTCCCATCAACCTATATAAGTTGTACTCTTTAACCTGAATGGTCACTATTGTGTCTATGCTAGACTCCTCTAGACCTAAGTCACCCGACACAGGGACATGGAACATGCAGGACACACAAATTCGAGTGTCCGACATGGGGCACATAGACCCCCTGGAATAGGACACGTAGGACAGGCTATATATTATTTTATTAATAAATTATAATACATATATATATACATTAAAAATTAATACTAAATAGATATTTCTTACACATTCTCATTCATGATACAAATTCAGACATAGATCCAGATTCTACATTTAAAATTTAAAATTTGTAAGTTGTACAATGTAACATTACGCATACAAATACAATTGTGACAGATTCATCAATGATCCAATAGGAGAAAGACAAGAAACTGTAGTTTTCTCATTAAGTCATCAAAATCAAAATCGTTACATAGGTAGTAGCAATGCCAATGGCAAATAGAAATAGCAAATACAAAACAACTACAAGGTAGTAGGTAGCTCATCAATCATCATCATCAAAGTCAACATCATTGTCATGGTCACCACTGCTCTCCTATGTTGCATCCTCCTCCTCTGTATCCAATGTAATCGCTGCATTTGTTGGTGTGGAGGATGACCCTTCAAAAGTATCACCATCATCAAAAGTGGCAGGCTCTAGCACTAGGTCACTAAGATCCAAGTTGGCCAATGCCAACTCAACACTGTTGTCCAAACCCATATCATCAGGAAAGACATCCCACATCTTTCTCTTCCCCTTCAACCACTCATCCCTCTGCATGTAAATAAGACGAAGGTTGGTGTGCACATACACCATTGTCTCTTCCCTGGACTACTCAAGCCTACTCTTCTTGACACTATAAAAATTCCCCTATGTGCTCCAATTCTTCTTGCAACAAGAGAATGAAGTCACCTTAGAGAGGACCCTCATGACTAACTGTTGTAGAGAAAGGCTTGTTGCCCCATGATTTGCCCACCAAGAATAGGGCTTCTTAGCCCCCCTATCTCTAATCACATCATAGCCTGCAAATCACCCAATGCCAGTGGAAAAATTTGCAAAGGACTCACTAAAACTCACCAAAAATTCAATGAGTCATCTCAATTTGGTTTATTCTTAACTGAGTCGAACAAACTCATTGGATCTAGCTAGTCAAACCAAAGATTTGGTGTTTTGACTAACTCATAGAGTTTGCTGAGTTCTAGTTAAGTGTTGGAAAACTTGTCAAGTTGTTGCCAACTTCCAAATAAATGCAAAGTTTTTGCTGACATTTGCCAAATTGTAGTTGAGATTTGCTAAGCTGTTAACTCTATTTTTGTTTGAGCCATTGTCATGACTTTGCTGTTATCACTAGAGAGTCAACTAGTCAACTAATGATTTATGTTGTGGGCAAAGCTCTTATTAATACACTGTATTTTAAACATGACTTTCTCTGAAGCATTTTAGCTTTCTTTATCCAAGGTTGAGGGACAATGATCCAACAATTACCAACCATGTTTTGAGGCCTATAGAACATAGGAGTTTCCCTCAAAATGTAAGAACACTTATGAAACTACTCTCACTGATGTTTAGAGTTACTTGATGCAAAGGAAGAAAATATTTTAGCCTAATTGTCAATGGGTGTTTGCAATGTAGAAAAAATATGAGCTTAGCAATGTGATAAGGATAGCAGATTTTCTCCTTGATATTATGGAGAATTATTGGTGAATGCAATAAATGCATGTCCGATAAAAGTTTGATATGAATGAGCAAAGGAAAATTGCTCATTCATCTGTATGTGCTGACAAATGCTTCTAAACCTACAGAAAACACAAGTTTTCATATATGATAGTGTCCAAGGATATAACAATGCCTCCATTGGCACATGAAGAATGATTTTGTTAAAACAACAGAATGAAATCAAAATGGGAAAAACATAAATGTGTTGCTTTCAAGTAGGATATTCACTCCTTCAGTCAACGCCTCTGAACAAGGGTTGTTGTGATCCTAAAATTGTTGATAACTTGAAGGCATGTGTAATTTTTTTAGAAATATGTACCCGATGACAAAAAGGAACATGAGAGAATTGTCTACTTCAATATAACTTTTAAAATCATAGAAAAGCAATCTCCCAGTCTATGAGAAATGGTAATAACTATGGTATGATGTAATCAAATTATAAGGTAGCATCCACTGGTATGAAGAAAGTGCAAAATTCTAGGAAATAAATTTTCTCCCAAAAAAAATAGAGGTAATATAAGAATAAGCATGGACCATAATGATTTTTGATGTAATATTTTTTTGGAACATATTCTTAAACAAAAATGGTTTGAAAAATAAAGGTTGTCAATTCTGCCATTACCTAAAACTCCCAAATAATATGAGATAGGTAGATCCGTATCTCCGATCTTGTGCAAGCCATTGGCCCCAGGTATTATGCTGTATTCTTCCCATCCAATATAACCCATTACTAAATCATCTTCTTTGAAGTCTGGATGATTTGAAATAACAACCTTGGAAACACCATAGCCAGTTATCACCTGCATATTGAAATATCACAAATAATGGAATGCAAGCTTCTTAGTTGAGATACTAATAATATCCTGAATTTTTGGTTACATGTTTCGTATTGCATTGCACTAAAGCCTGATCTAGAACAAGAAAAGTACTTCTATTTATTACAAAAGTGTGATGAAAGCAGTATCATAAAGTGAAAGAATAAGTTTAAATATATTGAGGGTAATTTAATATTGTTTTTAAGCGCAAAAGAGATCAATGTGAATGGGTTGAATCTTTTAACTAGATAGAAAACTGTTTAAGACACAGAAATTTTCCATCATTTTCTAAATATCAGGTTGATGTCATATGGCTCATGCCAGAAACAGCTGCAAGTTAACTTACCTAAAGTAATTTATTTGATTTAGTGAATATAGCTATCAATTGCAAGCAACGCTAGAAGACAGAAAACAAATAAGATTGTCAATCGATTAGTAAAGAAAAAATGGCTACCTCGAGATTCATATATTGGGTTCAAAACTGCATGTCACTGCCACTTCCTTTCATTGTTTTCACGGGATATGTTCTAAGCATGCAAACTTATGTGCAAATAATGAATGCAAATGAGGAATGACTGGACATATTTGAACATGAAAATGATTTAGTTCAAGTAACAGCATAGATGCAAAATAAACAGAACCATCTCTTACCGATCCAGGTGTAAAATTAGCTGTAATATAAGAAGGTGTGTTTCTCATGCGGCCCCGCATGTAAGGATCACATGATAAATACAAATTCTTTACAAGTACATCTTGTGATCCATCTTTCAGTTTCAAAGGAAGTTTTTTAGATTGTAATAACAAATCAGACACCTTGACCATCCCAGTAACGTAATCCTTGAATATAACTTGCTTATTGTCCACTTCATTATGTGCCATTTCAGTAGAGAGAGCCTGCAACAAATTGGTCCAGATAAATTTAAATGTCATCACAATCATCCCTTTGATAACATGAGAAAATATCATCCTTCATATAAAGAACTTAACCCAAAGTTCTTTTCAACAGATTTTAGAAAAAAAAGTCAAGAAAATGAAGTAAGCCAAAATAGAAGACCGAAGAGAAGGCCAATTAATATTGGTAAACTCGAAGAAATGCCAGACAGAAGTTGGCTTATTGAGTATAGTATTTGCTAACATGATAGTTAACAAATATGCAGCAGATGTCTATCATGTAAGTATCTTAAAAAATATGGCATAAAATTACCTTTAAAATCAAGATTAAGAGACCAAAAAGAGCAAGATTCAGAGAAAAAGAACTAAAATAAACAATCTTTTAAACAATATTAAAAAAAAATAGTTTGCAAGAAAATGGAGTAACCCAACATAGAAGACAAAAAAAGAAAAGGACATTTTATATTAGTAAACTCTAAGAAATTTTAGAACGCAGCTGATTTATAATGTCTAATACTTGTTTGCATGATAGCTCACATGTATGCCGAAGATGTCTATCATGTAAAAACTTCTAAAATATTTAACATTAAATTAGCTTTAAAATCAAGCTTCAGATCCCACACAAAAGCAGTCGCGATATCCTTGAAAAGCAACTTTTTGAATGCAAACGATGCAAACACTAAAACATCTCAAGAACCCAAAGCCAGCATTCTATCATGAAAGATTACTGGAGAACATAAGGGGCAACCCTTGCTGGTAAATGAGTACTGCAAGCTGTGGAGATGGAAGCAACTTGGCAAGTTTTGGTTTAATGGCAGATTCAACACACTCATCCCATTCAGGAATCAGGGTATTAAAGGTCCTTTCCAGTTGTGTGACATAACAGGAAATACACAAGCTTTCATGATTTCAGGTTCTCCCCCATTAAGAGGGTGTTGTTTGCTTGGTAGGTTGTGTTTACATTTATTAGTTGGCAGTTTGAGCAGCCTTGTGATACCTGGGATTTGGCATCATGACAGATTTGGAAGTTCCCATCTCTGAATGAATAAGTTTGGCCTTTTAGACTTTAGCTAGCTCAACTGCCAAAATATTGGCAAGAAAAGGTCTCTTTTGTGAAAAGATTTGTAAAACCATGAAAACCAACAATGGCACACCTAAGATGCTCCTAATCGGGCCCAAAAGTTCTTTGGTTTAGATAAAGGTGTTTTGGAGGGCATTTACTGCATAATTCATAAGGAGTGTTCTTTTAAATGCAATAACATGGGTTGGATCTATTCTGGAGAGATTCAACATGGAGGAATGTGAAGCCCTTTTACATTTTGATTCATGTGACCAAGGATCTTTATGATATGATAAAACAAACTTCTAACATTAACCCTCACTTTAAAAAAAAGTGGGCAATGAAAAATTCCATGCATGCCAATTGAGGAGGCATCAATTCATCTGGAATCACATGCTTGTCTAAATTTGGGGGTGCCTTCTGCTCCAACAAGATTTGGTTGTTAAAAGAAAGACTCATAAAGTAGGAGTTACTGATGTTGCTTGTGCTCTTTGTTGCAAGGATGAAATGGTCAAGTATGTTCTTTGCTATGTCATGATGCAAGAGTGTTTTCGACATGGTTACAGCCTGAAAATTCACTTCTTTTTTACTACCCCACTTACAAGGAAATGTCATCTTCTGGGTGACACTTGGATGGTTCAAGGTAGTTGTAAACCCTTATGGCATTGACTATTGTTGATCATTATTTCCTTTCTTTGTAAGCATCAAAGAAAAGCTACCTTTCAGAAGTATCCTTGTTCTTTTTGCCTAAGCAATCTAACAATCCTTAAGCGCCAATTGAATTTAATTTTGAGAGTCAAATTCAGCCTTTTTGGCATGCTGTTGCATTAGAGAAATCTTGAGGTGAAAATAAGGCCTCAAAACAAAAAAGGTGCTATCAACATCAACTTTAAAGAATCAACAGGATTCAAGATGATGGTGTCAACCATAGGGGTGAATAGTTTTGAAGGTTAAAAAAAAAAAAAAAAAAAACTTCTTTTTATTTGGAATCTCCTTACAGCTTTACGCAAATTTCAAGTGTAGGCACTTGTTGGATGTGGGTGCCTACACTTGAAATTTTGAGTAAATCTATTAAGAGATAAGTTAAAGATACAATTAAAAGATATTTTTATTTCTCACCCTCTGGAAAGTCATAGCTCTTATTTTATTATTGTTAACTATTACTTTTACTATTTCCTTTAGGAGGCCCACTTTAGACCTCAAAATACCTGCAATGAGTCCCTTTTTTCTAATGAACATAAAATGTAATAACTAAACATTAAATAATAAAAATTAAATAAACTTAAATATATAATCTAAGGGACATGACCATTCACCACCATAACTAGCCAATGCATATAAGTATATTGTCACATGACATTGCTTTAATCTATCTATATATCTCATTCATTAATTTATATAATTTTTCTCCTATACAAATTTCTTCTTATGTTGGATAAACACTTGATGGACAATTATTCATTACATTCGTATCAAAAAGCCAAAATTGATCCCAACCTTTGGCCACACTTCTATAAACCCTATCTGATCTGACTTATGGTCACATTTTATCAATGTTTCTCTACTCCCCAGGTCAGTTCATTGACTATAATTTGGTTTTTATCCATTTATTCTTCCTAACATACTATGAAGGAATAATCAATGAACACTATCTAAATAATGGATGTGAAAGAAGGCTCCATTGCCAACCATGAAATTTGTGGATAACTATACAAGTTGTCAGTAAAAAGATATTGAATAAGAAATTTATATATATATAATTATATATAATATATATTATATATATATTATATATATATATATATATATATGCGTGTGTGTGAATAACAAATAAGATGATAAATATCACAATGAGGGCCCCCATTATAAATAGCTAGGCGGGGGAGCCTTTTCACTAATGAAAATGTCATTTTGATAAGACATTTCTATTCATTAACTCATAACTAACATTTATTATTTTTCTAGCAACCACATTAGAAGAATTTTAAGGTCTAAAATGGGTCTCTTAAGAAAAATAATAAAATGATAGTTAAAATAATAAAATAAGAGTTATGAATTTTTAAAAGAGAAGATAGAAAACTACTTTTTATTGTATTTTTGTCTTATCCCCTTATAGGTTTATTGCAATGTCAAGAGTAGGCACCTATTAGATGAGGAATTAAATTTTGCATCCAACGAGTACCCACTCTACATACTCTGGAATATACCCACACGAAAAAATTGAAAATACATCAAAAGTCCCACTTTGCATACTTTTGAGTAGACCCACACCAAAAAAAATTGATAATACATGATAAAAACAGATACATAAAAAAACTCACTCTGCATACTTTGGAATTGACATGCATCAGAAAGAAATTCCTCTTTCCTAGTGTTGGATTTCCTTGATGTTGTAACCTACAAACCCAGCATGGCCCTAGGTTGGCCTTAACACTACTTGATCAGTGTTGCTTGATCTAGATTCCAAATGATGATGATCATCCCCGGGATGACAAGGGAGGGCTTGTACTTGCACTTGAAGCCCCAATGCTGGTGAGAGAGGATGCCACGTCGCCCATATATCCCTTGAGAGGATGATGTAAGGCACACAAAGCATGGTTTTGACACTTGGAGGCATTTTGCGGCACTTCTTGAGGGCTTCCCCTCAAAGGATTGGATTAGATTATAATGACAAGGCATTCCACTAGCCCATCCATGAGCTTTCAAAACATTTATGGCCCAAAAAGGGCAAGACGTCGTGCTTTTGGAGGATATCGACCCATATGTGTGAGATTTTCTAGCATTATTTTGTTATTTTAAGCTATGGGGATCATTTGTTCCCTTGTCTTGGAAAACACTCAAAACTAAACTTGTGTAGAATAGGCTAATATTATTATGTAAAATGAAGGGATGGACCTCATATAAATAGAGGATTGCTTCATTCTTTCTATTCATCATCACACTAGAGATTTTGGCCCCTCTTCTAGGGCACAATTTAGCCTTTGCCTTACTCCCTACATGTGGAGATGTCACTTTTATGGAGTATTTGCTATTGGAGATTAGCTTTTGAATTGGAGATGTCTTTTTGGGATTGAAAGAAGGTCTTTTCATGGAATAAATTGTTACTAATTTTTATTGTTTTGCATGTAAATGAATTAATGCTAGGGTTTTTCTATGATCCATGACTAAAAGCATACTTTTGTGGGAAAGCTTGGTTAACTTTTTGCATGTTAAATACTTCTTCCTTGAAATCCATAAGACAACTCCTAGTGTGCACCTCCTATTTAATTTATCCCCTCACAAAAAAGATAGTTAGGGTTTTATAAAGTGGACAAATGATTCCCCCCAACCCCCTTACTCCAATCATTTGTCATTTATTTCTTAAATTTACCCTAAGACTCCATCACCTAAGTAGGATTAAGCACTGGTAAAATTGTGTTGATCAAAAATCTCCAAAACTAAAATATTTCTCCTTTATTATTTTCCTAGGCTTCTCAAGGCAAGCCACTATGGTTTTTCCTAGGGCTCAATTGTTACTAGGGCATTGTGAATGCATGTTGGTGGATCAAAAAACTTAAAATTTGTCTCCTTGCTCCTTTTTAATGCAAACTCTAGACTTTGCGGTGGTGAATCTTCCCCCAATAGGGTTGACATCAACTTGTTCTATTCAATTCTCTTTCTTAAAAACCCTAACCCTATCCTAGCTTCAACTTTGAGCCTATTTTGAGGGTTTGTTCTATTTATTGCATTGTTGATTTAATTTCTATCAAAAACTTTCCTTGACTTTTATATGTGTAGGTATTCCATATTGTTGCATATCAAGAAACCCTAGCCTATTAAAGTCTTTATCTAGCCTAGGTGAATGATACACTCTGTTGACCACTCTGTGTTATCTACCTTAGAGTAGTACACATTTTTGCAAAGGAATTCCATCATGTTTGAGCAGTCAAATATCCAGGATTCATCATCATCATTTGTTAGTTCATCAAAATTGTAAACCCAAAATCTGCAAGTTTATTGTAAATTACTAGTATGAACGTTTAATTATGTAACAACACCTAGGTAAGCATCTGATTTGGCAATGAATATCATCCTAGGAGTTTTTTCATCTCACCAAGTTATGTGTTTCTAAACACACATACTAGATAGAGTTTTTCCTTCCAACTTAAACCTCAAAGCTAGGATGGAATTTATCGTCAAGATCTTAGGTAAGTTCTAGTGTTCTAGTCGAGTCTTTTGTAAAAGTGATTTGGGAATAATTTAAGCTAATTGGCTAAATTATTTTGTTACAAATCACTTGGTCTACTAGATCATATTGAATCGTAGAATTGGGTAATAAATTGAGGGTCTATAACGAACAGGGGTTTTCCCCTTTCAAGGGTCAAATTAATTGTAATATCTTGATGTAAAAATATTTTGGTGCATAGTCCCTCATACTTTAGTATTTAAATATTGAAGGGTGGAAAAAATTATTAATCACCTTTAGTCTCAATTAATTAATTTTTCTGGCCAAAATAAATAAAAAACCTAATCCAAAAAATTAATTAATTTTATTTTTGGTTCTCTAGCGAAAAGTGATTAAATAATTAGCCAAAAAATGGCAAAAAATAAAGATGAGAGAAAAACAAATTCTCTCCAAGTGAAAAATATTAAAAAAATGAATGTACACTTTCCAAGAAGGAAATCTCCACAAATCAAGCAAGAAAATATTTTTGGCCTAGAAAAAAGGAATTAATTCCCAAAAAAACGATTTTTTAATGAAACTCGAATTTATGGTCCAAGTTGGTTAGAAGAATGGGTATATTTTAAGGAGAAAAAGTCAGAAGTCAAAAAAATAATAATAATAATATATATATATATATGTGTGTGTGTGTGTGTGTGTGTGTGTGTGTGTGTGTGTGTTTTGGAACAAGAAAAAAGGCATCATCAAGGAATTCAAATTTTTTCTCAAGAAATCAACAGTGGAGATTATTTTGACATGGATCAAGCATTTAATCAACCAAGATCAAGTCACATTTGTGCACCTTCATGGAACTAGTCATTGTTCACTTGGAAGAGTCTCTAGAGCTCTCATTTTTTCTATATAAGGAAGCATATGCTCCTCATTGTAACATCTCTTGATGTTGTGCTCTGGATTTTTGGTCTTGAATAGTGTTGCAGGAAACGCCCCCCCTCCGGAATCAAAAGCCCAAAACGCGATCTGTATGAATCTGTGGGCGATACGCCCCACGAAATGCGGATCGAGCTGAAAAATATGGTTTCTGCCTTGACCGAACCGTACGATCTGATTCGCATTTCGGAAATTTTGTAATGTGTTTCGTATGACAGAACCCCCCAAGATCAAAAGCCTGAAACACAATCCGTACGGATCCTGGGCCATTCGCCCTACAAAACGCGTTTCGGAATTTCCGAAACACAAATCGAGCTGAAAAATATGGTCCCTGCCCTGTCAAAACCATACGACCCGATCATCATTTCGGAAATTCCGAAATGTGTTTCGTACAATGGATCGGTCGTACGATCAGCATCGGTTCCAAGTCGGATACGTACAGATCGCAACCACTTCGCCAGGAAACCAGCCATTTCCATCACATGTGCCACAATTTGGCTCTTCTTTTATTTTATGTTTCACTTTTATTTGTTGGGGGTGGGTCCAACATGGGTTAGGGTGAGGAGAGAAGGTATTAAAAGACCCTTTCATCTCTCATTTGGTCACTTCTATTTTATGAGAGCTTGGAGAAGAGAGGAGAGATTTGAGGAGAGATCGAAGGAGTGAAACAGGAGGAGCTAAGTGTTAAAATTGGCAACTAGGACCAAACTCCATGTGTGTCATCTTATTTATGGCAGCTGACATTTTTCTTAGATCCCTCTCATCGAGAGATGTAGGATTGATCTAAAGATCATCCAATTCTGATAAGTATTCATGGAGTTATGAATTTATTTGTGTTATGCGACAATTCTTCAAGGTCGACCAGCGACCAAATAACCCCCACATGTGCTCAACTTTTTAGTATAAAAGGAGATGACATGAGGGTCATTACACACACACTTCACTCTTGATTTCTCTCAACTTGTTTTGGGTTTTAGTGGAAGAGAAATCTAGGAGGATGAAGCCCTAGTAGCAGTCAAAAGGAAAAGGCTCTACGCTGCCCTAATGGAAGTCAAATCACAGTTATGGTAGATATGATAACCTAGAGGAGCCCTTACCTCTAACGCAATCATTCTAGCGCAGCTATGGAGGAAACCTCAACAAGATATGCGTTGCCTTATACGTTGGGCTATGATGCCCTAGACGCAGGCCTATGATGCCCCAGACATAAGCCTACGAAGCCCTAGATCGGCTTTCCAAGAACGTTGGTTGTTTGAGGGACTAAAAGCCTAAACAGGAGGGGATGTAAGTGGTGTAATGGACAATGAGTAGGGAGGATTTGTTTAAGAAGCAAATCTACAGTCCTGGAAGCTTAAATAGCCAAGTTTTAGGGCTATAACAGTGGTGACAGTCAACACTAACCAGAGAGTCGAGATTACAAAGGAAGGTAGAAAATTAAAGGACAAGGAGGATAGCAGATCGTTGATAAGAAAGACATGAATGTTCTATTGTTTTGATACTTTTGCTAGTGCATCGACAGTCCTAGTTTTAGGACAGATTTGAAGGACTTCTTGAAGGTCTGTTGGAGGGCAGCAATAAGGTGTCTTTGCAGCCCTAGATCAACTTGTCAAGAAGGACATTGACAGTTGAGTAAAGGGATCCCCCTTTCATGACAACAAGGTGACCCATGAATGCATGATAGTGCAACAACATGCATGGGCAGCATGATAACAATGATGGCATGCTACAGCAATACAATTGGGACAGCAGTATGGCAAACATGGAATGGAAATGTCACTAATAGTGGGACAACAATATGCCACATGGGACAGCAGTTGCAGCATAAGGTGCAGCGGTATGATGTGTGCAGCATGGTCATGAGGTCCAACATAGTGATGATGGGTGCAACATGGTGGAGCACAGTGAGGCGTAGCATGATGACGAGGTGCAGCACAATGATAGGTGAAGGAGTCACCTTGGAGAATCAGTTGAAGCAGCATGTCTTCAACTGAGTTCAGTTATCACATGTATCATCTTCTTAGAGATGATCTATGCTCTTATTTAGATAAGTCAAAGTGTTGACTTTTGTTGTAAATGTACTATCTCTCTCTCTCTGCTAAACTATTGAAGAACATATAAGAAGAATTGATCAAGGGTTTCCCCACATTGGGGTTTGTCCCTGGCTAGCGCCACATCTTGTGTCCTCTTGTCTTCTACGATCTATTTTTATGTTTTATCTACAATTTACTTTAATGCTGATGTGATTGCTAATTTGGAAAAGATATTGAGCTAACTGTGAAAATTGAAATAAATTGCTCTAAGCATACAACATATCTAAAATTAACACTAGGAGAAGAAGGAGGACTAAAGAAGGGTTTCCATCTACAAGAGCTAAAGAAGTGTGTGCAAACCCCAAACTCCCTCATTTTTTTGTCATTGTTTTTTGTATTTTTCTCCTCCCTATCCTACTCTTTCCCATTCTTTCTACTTGCTCATTTAATTGCAGGTTGTCCACCACCTATATCCATATTCCAAGATGGTGTTCTTTTGGCTTCTATGTATCATTCCACTTTTGATTTAATGATGACAAGGGAGAGTAGGAATAGAAGAGAAGAACAACAAGAGGATAGTGGTCCCCAATGAGTGACCCAATGTGTGATGAGGAGAAAGGGTTTGAAGAGGAAGGGGATGAACCTAAAGAGAACACTGAAACACTAGAGGGGAAATTTGCATTGACACCCTAGTGGAACTATGTGACCAAACTTGAAAGGGGAAAGGGTGGTGGAAGCAAAATAAATTGTGCCCTCATGGTCGTCATGGAAGAAAACCATTTACTGGTTCATATACTCGTGTGAGGAGGCATCTTTGTGTGGTGATGGACAATGATGATAAAAAAGGCGTTGTGGGGATACAAATTTGCCCAAACATTTCAGCTGAACAAAGAAGAAAATACATCCAAATAGAGGAGGTTGCACAACAAAAAAGCAAAAAACAAAAAACTCAGTCTGAATCAAGTGCAACCTCTAGATTTGGTAGCTCATCTCCTCATGGTACTTCTGCAAGCACTGGAGGTAAAAGAACAAGAATGATCTCTGTCACAAGAAGGACTCCTTTGTAACATTTCAATAAAAGATACATCTTTTTTTTTTGAGGGAGCTTGGGGTCCTCAACCCTTGGCATCCTTGTCTCCTCTTTTAGGAGGAACCTCTTGTGTGTGTCTTAATTTTTCTCTTATTGCATTAGTTTTAGATCTGATTCGTTAGTCTTGCTATTACTAACTTGAACTTTAGATCAGTTTCCTTAGTATTGCTTTCTAGATCTCATTTTGCATCTTTTCATGTTTTTTGAGCTATATTGTTCTGAATTACAAGTTGAGTATCTACTATCTTAAGCTCATTTGTGTTTTAGATTTGGTAGTGTTTCCTAATTGTTTAGTTAGCAGTCTCATCTACCATCCTAAATTTGTGCTTTCATCATTTAAATTCTTGCTTATTTCAACTGTCTAAGTGAGCAAAGAACACACCTAATTAGCACATTTGAATGGTATTTGAATAATTATTCATAACATTCTAATCATCATTATTTCTGTGAGTATTTCCTATTTTTTCATTGATTATTTTCATTAGCAGGTAATCTTGTGCCTTGAAGTATTTATCTACTTTGTAATTACAAATTTATTGGCAATTTACTTTCCTTCAAACAACATTGTTATCATTGTATTTCATTGAAATATTGCATCAATATTTGCATTCTAGAGTTAGATTTTGCATTCCACCTTGCTTAATTTGCATTCATCTATCTGGTTTTGTCTAACTTGGCATATTGTTATTTTGTGAGCACTCTATCTTTACTTGCAATACTATATTACTATTCTTGCATTGTCATTTAATTTCCTTGCTCATTGCCCATTGATACGGTTACTTTTATCTGAGCATCTCTTTAAAAGGAAAGTACAAGTTTCTTTAATTTTTGCAAGTTATATTTTATGCTCATCTTTTAATATTGTGCCATTCCTATACTAAAAATTGTCTTGCAGCATTATTTATTGTTAAGTTTAGGTATGTTCTGTGCTTAGAGCAATTTATTTCAATTTTCATAGTTAGCTCAATATCTTTTCCAGATTAGCAATCACATCAGCATTAAAGTAAACTGCACATAGAACATAAACATAAATTGCAGAAGACAAGCCAAGACAAGAGGACACAAGATGTGGCACTAGCCAGGGATAAACCCCAATGTGGGGAAACCCTTTATCAATTCTTCTTATATGTTCTTCAATATTTTAGCAAAGAGAGAGAGAGAGAGATAGTACATTTACAACTAAAGTCAACACTTTGACTTATCTAGATGAGAGCATAGATCATCTCTAAGAAGATGATACATGAGATCAGTTGAAGACATGTTGCTTCAATTGATTCACCAAGGTGACTCCTTCACCTATCATCATGTTGCATCTCGTCATCATGCTACACCTCACCGTGTTGCACCATGCTACACCCATCATCATTTTGTTGCATCTCATCATGCTTCATCAATCATGATGGTACCCATCATTGTACTGCATCATGTGCCATTGTTGCACCATGTTGCCATATTGACCTATGTGTTTGTTGCACCTAGCTAGCTTGCTGCCCCTTGCTTGTTTGTTGTCCTGAGCATGCTTGTTGTCCTAGCATGCTTGCTATCCCTGGCATGCTAGTTGTACTTGTTGCACTAAGTATCATGCTGTTGTCCCAATGTGTTATACTAGCAACACTATGAACTTGCTATATGATATTGTTGTACCTCACCATTGTGTTGCCCCTCATTATGCTATGGTACACTTCATCGTTGTACCCATCATGCTGCAGCATTCATCAACATGTTGCTGCAATATATCTGTTGCTTGCAACATCATGCTGCTTCAATGTATTATCACTATTTTCTCCATCCAAGTGACTGTACTATTATCAACATAGTCCTAACATATGTTGCCTTGCTGGACAGACTTCAACGTATACCCTTCAACACTCTTCTCCATGTCATACAAGCCCCTTTCAGACCTTCCTTCCTCCATGGTTGTGATTGGGGCATGCTTGAATAGTCTTCATTTATATCACCTAGAGGACTGCAGTTAAGGCAGCATAAAGCTTCTCCATAGGGCTTTGTATAGGGCAGTGTAGGGCTCTCCATAAAGTTGTGTATAGGGCAACGTAGGGCTCTCCAATAGAGTTGTGTATAGGGCAGCATAGGGCTCTCCAATAGAGCTATGTATAGGGCAGCATAGGGCTCTCCATAGAGCTGTGTATAGGGTAGCAGAAGGATCTCCAATAGAGCTGTGTATAGAGCAGCGTAGAGTTCTCCATAGAACTGTGTATAGGGCAGCGTAGGGATCTCCAATAGAGTTGTGTACAGGGCGGCGTAGGGCTTCTCTTTTAGACCAACAACTAGATCTCTCCTTGTTGCATTATGTAGGCTTTCTTCATTGCGTTAAAATCTCCTCCATGATAGCGTTAGGATTTAGGGCATCCTCTAAGACAACGTATCCTCTTTAGATCTCTCCTCCCACCAAAACCCAAAGACAAGTGGAGAGGAAGAGATCACCAAGAGGATGTGTGTCCAAATGACTTTCAAGGCACTTCTATTTATTCTAAAATGTTGAGCACAAGTGGGGTTTATTTGGTTGCTCGCCGACCTTGACGAATTGTCCCATAACACAAATAAATTCATATCTCCATGAATACTTATCGGAAATGGATGATCTTTAGATAAATCCTACACCTCTCGATGAGAGGGATCCAAAAAAAATATTAGCTGCCATTAATAAGGTGACACACATGGAGTTTGGCCCTAGTTTCCAATTTTAACACGTCCTCTCAACTAGGGAGAACTCCATCCGCTAATCTATATGTCTGACTATACTATCTCTGCCATTAGTGCCCTGCACTACTCTGCTCTGCTTTGCTTAACCATGAAGAAGAAGAATTGATCGAGAATGTCTCATACCATTCTCTACTGAT
This sequence comes from Pinus taeda, assembly GCA_000404065.3. Taxonomy (NCBI): domain Eukaryota; kingdom Viridiplantae; phylum Streptophyta; class Pinopsida; order Pinales; family Pinaceae; genus Pinus; species Pinus taeda. Next base: position 97,432 of record APFE031135203.1, read on the forward strand.
CACAACGTGCCTGAGGTGATCGTGCGGAGGTGTTGGTTGTGCGACGACTTGGCGAGGGTGTCTTGGTGGCTCGGGTGAGCGCCCGCCCATCGTGCAAGTGTGCGCGAAGATGTGTTGAAGTGTTGGGTTGTGAACGGAGGTGTGTCTCAGTTGGAGGCGCCCGTGTGTGGCGACTTTGAGGTGCGCCCGAGTTGGGCAAACGACACGACGGTGCGACAGGGTGAACGAAGGATTGGTTAGTCGTGCAGTGACCATGCGGAGGTGCCGACGAGCTGGGCAACCGAGTTTGCCGAAGTTGTGAAAATTTGGCTAAGTGTAAATTTGGGGTTTCCCAAGATTTAACTTGTGCATTGTAAAAACGAAAGATTGTATAATATATTGTTGGGCAGACTCATATTGCAGGGAGTTGCCCCTCCCTTTATACTGTTGCAGTTCTCTTATATAATGTTGTTGATAATGAATGTGTATGGGTGTTCATTGGTATAAAGGCACACTAATAATACTTGGTAACGAAAAATAAATAAAGTATGGATGGTTAAGGCGTAGTCTACAATCGTAAGTATTGGTGAAAAGAAAACAGTTTGTAGTGCCGCACCTCGCCGGCACAGTTGAAAGACCACCGTAGGCTTGGGGGCGTGACTTAGTTTCATCTAAGAGAGTGTTTCATATCACTCTTAATGACCCGAAGTCAGTTTTATTGATCCCAGATCAATATCACAAGAGAGTGTCTCAAACCACTCATATTGATCCTAGATCAGTTTCATTGATCCCAGATCAATGGAGGTCATCCTAGCATAATAGGGAGTACGGTAGATACAACGATGCGTCCATCAATAGTACTACTATGGTCCCTAACCCCATTTTCCTACTCATTGATCAGATGAGAGGTACTTCCCATGCGTCCCAAACTGCATGGGTAGGGTGCCTCAACAGGAGAACTAAACATCCTGTCCTACAAGAGAACGACTCATCCTGTCCAACAGTCGCCACAGGAGAACTAATCATCTTGGCCCACAGGAGAACTAATCATCCTGTACCAAAGTCGTCACGAGGTATCACAGGGGAAGGTTGAACCTTTCACCCTGTACATAGCGCACCACCAGGGGAGGGTGAGTCGCCCTGTGGTCGTATGTCACTCCAGTAAATACCCCAAGCCCCCCAGAGCTCCCCAAGCTCAATGCATGCAACATGCAGGACTCTTATAAGAAGGTCTCTCAATGACTCCAAGTCGTTCGAGAATGTCACAGATTGGACCTTTCCCCGGGGCGTTGACAAAATGTATGCGACCTATACATCAGTCTCAATGTGATGGAGCCTCCTCGCTCATCGACTTACCATATCCCATATAAGGTAGTATCTAATGTCTATCTACTGGAGCAATCATCAAATGTCGAATCCCCCCTTGGTTGTCACAAAGGATCACAATGGTATTCATCATATGTACAAACAACTCACTGAAGAGCTTCCACAACCAGGCAGCTTCATACGAGATCATACTCGTAGCTATGTATTCGATCTCGGCAGTGCTTATAGCGAACCAGCAATGAGAATTACTCTAGTGATCCTCCACACTACCTATCCAGTCAACATTCGAATAATCATGCAGCTTCATATTTCTGACAGTGTATCTTAATCCATGAGAGATTGTGCCCCAAAGATATCTCAAAAGATTCTTGGCACCAATCCAGTGAGTCTCAACCAAATATGAGCTCACCATGCTAACTGCAAAACGTATGTTCGGACGGAAGTTCACCAAGAACATCAATGCAAATGAGTTTATGAAACTCAGAGGCATTTCCCAAATCTAGTCCGGCATCATCACCATATAACTTCTGAAAGTTAAGATCCCAAGGTAGTCACAGGCTTGTAGTTTACCATTCCACATCCGAAATCCAACTCTCTCTTACTTCTGCAAGTGAGAGGGTCTGCACCTGTCTGAAATAGGTTGTCCTCAGAAGGTGCCAGTATGAGAGGTCTATCATCCACAACCTTCAAACAATGGTTTGGATCGACTTCACTCTTAGTGAATCTCAGCTTCATTTGACAGTTATCAATCCTCTCATATCAAACCCGGGGTGATCTGCTTCAAGCCATAGAGGGCTTTCTTCCACTAGCACACATGAGATTCTCGATCATGAATCTCAAACCCCTCGGGTTGTTCCAAACCTCTAGACCTGCTACATGAGGGGAATGGTCCCCTTGTAAGATTTTCCCTTCAGTACATCTCAGACATGTACCTTCATGCTCCTTTTGAATTCAGGCATCCCTGTCATCCTCTGACTTACAGACCTCCGGTGCTATGTGTCAACTAACATGGTCCCCAATGGACTTCCTACCAACCCTAAACTCAAAGATAAAAGCATCTTTGAAAATTCTATTTCCAAACACGTACCTTTCCATCGATGAATGCCACCCTGAAACCTTTTGACTTCCATTGCCGAAATGGACACCAAGTTCTTCTTGCGATGAGGTACATAAAAGAGATTCTTGTAAATGAATCAAGTTACCCACATTCAATTGAGGGGTAACATTTCCTACACCCTTTCCGAGATAGTTGGCATCGACTCCAAGTATAATCCCATGGTTGTTTCCATCTCTACCAAATTTGAGAGAGCACCCTTCTATCCGATGAGGCGCCTTGAAGCACTACAATCAATAAGCCAGATTCCCAAAGAATCTGAAGGAGAGGGCCAATACAAGATAAGGCTTCTTTATCTTATCAGAAACAACATTTGATTCTTCGTACCTGGGATTCCTTGCTTTCTCTGAAGAGTCAGTCGTTTCCTTGATGACTTGTATTACCTGTCATTCCTCTAATCATTGAAGATGTCCCAGAATGATTGTTATCATCATCAAGTGATGTGTCCCTACCATTTGGACACTCCTTCGCATAATGGCCGAACTTATTGCAACCAAGACATCTACCTTTCCTTCCACCCCTAGATCCGGACTTCCCAATGAAGTGATCTTTAGGCAAGCCATCAAAAGCTTCCGCTACGCTATTCTGATAATATTCTCTACTTCAATTTCACCCTTGGTCAATTTGAAGAGAGATAACGAATCCACTGATCCTTTTGTCCTTTTCCAACTGTCTTCGGTGATTACTCTTTCACTCTTGCTAGGGTTTGTCTTCACCTCAGCTTTGATACCATGTTAAGTTTAGGTATGTTCTATGCTTAGAGCAATTTATTTCGATTTTCATAGTTAGCTCAATATCTTTTCCAGATTAGCAATCACATCAGCATTAAAGTAAACTGCAGATAGGACATAAACATAAATCGCAAAAAACAAGCCAAGACAAGAGGACACAAGATGTGGCGCTAGCCAGGGACAAACCCCTATGTGGGGAAACCCTTGATCAATTCTTCTTATATGTTCTTCAATAGTTCAGCAGAGAGA
>APFE031135203.1:104791-135396 GCA_000404065.3 Pinus taeda
TTATATGTTCTTCAATAGTTCAGCAGAGAGAGAGAGAGAGAGATAGTACATTTAGAGCTGAAGTCAACACTTTGACTTATCTAGATGAGAGCATAGATCATCTCTAAGAAGATGATACATGAGATCAGTTGAAGACATGTTGCTACAACTGATTCACCAAGGTGACTCCTTCACCTATCATCGTGCTGCATCTCGTCATCATGCTACGCCTCACTGTGCTGCACCATGCTGCACCCATCATCATAACAATGCATCTCATCATGCTTCATCAATCATGACAGTACCCATCACTGTATTGTATCATGTGCCATTGTTGCACCATGTTGCCATACTGACCTATGTGTCTGCTACACCTAGCTAGCTTGTTGCCCCTTGCTTGCTTGTTGTCCCAAGCATGCTTATTGTCCCTAGCATGCTAATTGTACTTGCTGCACTAAGTATCATGTTGTTATCCCAATGTGTTATACTAGCAGCACTATGAACTTGCTATATCATACTGTTGTACCTCACCATTGTGTTGCCCCTCATTATGTTATGATACACTTCATTGTTGTACCCCTCATGCTGCAGCATTCATCAACATGCTACTGCAATATATCTGCTGCTTGCAACATCATGTTGCTTCAATGTATCATCATTGTTTTCTCCATCCAAGTGACTATACTATTATCAACATAGTCCTAACATATGCTGCCTTGCTGGACAAACTTCAACGTATACTCTTTAGCACTCTTCTCCATGTCATACAAGCCGCTTTCAGACCTTCCTCCATGGCTGTGACTGGGGCATGCTTGAATAGTCTTCCTTTATATCACTTGGAGGACTGCAGTTAGGGCAGCATAGAGCTTCTCCATAGGGCTGCGTATAGGGCAGCGTAGGGCTCTCCATAGAGCAGCGTAAGGCTCTCCAATAGAGTTGTGTATAGGGCAGCATAGGGCTCTCCAATAGAGCTGTGTATAGGGCAACGTAGGGCTCTCCATAGAGTTGTGTATAGGGTAGCATACAGCTCTCCAATAGAGCTATGTATAGGGCAGCGTAGGGCTTCTCTTTTAGACCAGCAATTAGATCTCTCCTTGCTGCGTTATGTAGGCTTTCTTCACTGCGTTAAAATCTCCTCCATGATAGCGTTAGGATCTAGGGCATCCTCTAGGGTAGCATATCCTCTTTAGATCTCTCCTCCCACCAAAACCCAAAGACAAGTGAGAGGAAGAGATCACCAAAAGGATGTGTGCCCAAATGACTTTCAAGGCACCTCTATTTATACTAAAACATTGAGCACAAGTGGGGTTTATTTGGTTGCTCGCCGACCTTGACGAATTGTCCCATAACACAAATAAATTCATATCTCCATGAATACTTATCGAAATCCGATGATATTTAGATCAATCCTACACCTCTCGATGACAGGGATCCAAGAAAAATATTAGCTGCCATTAATAAAATGACCCACATGGAGTTTGGTCCTAGTTGCCAATTTTAACATTTATCTTGTGACTTGAAATATTTTTATATTTTGCAAGTGTTGAATCTCTATTAAGCATTGTTATAAGGCACTGGTTTATCATTATTAATCTAGTCATTGTCTTATTGATCTTATCAAGGTTGTTTCTTAAATATTTACATTGCTCTTTTAGTAGTCAAACTTGCTAAATAATTTTTTAATCAAGTTGCTTAGAGAAATAATTGTCTTGCCCTTAGTCTCATAGACTTGTTGTTGCAACAAGTTTTCCCTTTCTAACTATCCTTAGGAGAGAGCTTAAACAGAGTGAGTAGGGATTAGGTGACAGCCCCTACTCTGAAGGTTGTGCCTTGAAGATTATACCTTGCGGGGTTAGAAACTTTTCCCGCACTTAGGTGTACATCTTAGACGACAACATTTTTTAGCGTTGTTGTCGGGGATAGAGTTTTTTGTTCTTGGTTTTTTACTAACTTTTGGTTTTTTGCATATTGGATTTTTTGAGTTAGATTCATGTTCAAGTGGCGACTCAACGTTTTCCATTTTTTGCAAGAATTTCTGCTAAAAACCGTCTTCTCGTAGATTTCTTGCTAATCTTGAATAGGAAGCTCTCCCTAATATCCATTTTCTCTTTCCTGACCCGGTTGAACAAGACATCATGGACTTCTTCGTCCCTTGTACTTGCATTCAAGTTTATCCACATGACCTTCCAGAAAAGGTTGACTTGTTGCCTTCCTTCCAAGGAAATAATGCGATTAATGTTGAAGCTCATCTCAAGGCTTTTAAAATTTTCTTGGGTAAATTTGCTAGCCATGCTAATTATAATCATGGAGATGTGTCAGTGAAGCTTTTTGTCCTTTCTCTGGAAGAAGATGCTTTGGACTAGTTATTGACTTTCTAGATAACTCTTTTGATTCTTTGCAATCGATCACCAATGCCTTCAATAATAAATATGGAGATAAGAAGAATAAAAGGGATTTACTTTACGCCATTAACAATATAAAGAAAGATGAAAATAAGACAGTGGAAGAATTCAATAAGAGGTTTAATGATATTGTTAGGAGTTTATCTCATGATTATAAACCTCTAGACAAGTCTTTGCTTCTCCATTACTTCGATGCATTTACAACTGATATTTCTTATGAGTTGAGACGCACTAAGCCTAATGATTATAAGGTTGCCCAAACTTTGGCTGAAGAAATGGAAAATGTAGGAAATCATCTGACAAATCTGAAATTCCAGGAATTGAATTACAAAATTATATAAGTAATAATACTTGGAAGAAGAAAGGCCCTCCTCATGAGCAAAGGCTACCATATCAGCTTGAGTTTACCCCTCTTGTTGAATAAGCTCCGCCTTGCTGTAGACCTTGCAATGCTCTTCATGATGAAGCTATGTGCACTGTTGTCAAAAGAATCATGGATAGTAGAATGAAGGGGAAAAGCAATCAAATTAACGTTGTTGGTAAGGAACATCGTTTGCCTATAGAGGGTCACTTTGATGATGAAAAGGAAAATGATAAATATCTTATCAAGGAGTTGACTCAAATGGTTAAGAACATCGAAGCTAACCAAATCAATCTTCAAAATAGGATAGAAGCCATGGAAGCCAATCATGACAAAGAAAGGAATTCTATGCAAAATTGTTTACTTGTCATGAGAGCAAAACAGGTTCAAGAAATGAATGCCATGGAAAACAGGCTAAAGATAATGGAAGTTAATCATTCTAATCAGATGTCCACTAATCAAAATCATATGATTGCAATGGAAGCAAGACACACCCAGGAAATGATTGCCCTCAGGATAATCACTCGCAGGAAATGAAAACTATGGAGGCCAATTAGATCACTCTGCAAGACAAAATTGTGAAAACATAACTCAATCAAGCAAAATTAATAGTAAGGCATGCTAGGGAAATGAGTTCCATACAAAAAAGATTGAAAGAAATTGAAAAATTACAGGTACAAAAATTTCAACCTTGTCCTGATAATAGATGTCAGAAAATCAAAGAGCTTTCAACAAATCATACACCTCCTAACCCGTTGAAGTTGGTCACATATTGTTGTGAACTTCATGAGAAAGTTGCTTATCCCATCAAGGAAGGTTTAGCTGAGAATGACATGGTTAGAAAGGAAATTGAAAAAAATAAAGTTATAACTATTGGTAAAAATCAAGGAATTGGTCTTAGTCATAACACTTGTGACACCGATCCATCATTCATGACAGAACAGATGCAGAATGAAGAAGGGCATGTCACAGAAGTTTTGGATGGTCCAAATTTTCCATCTAAGCATTTCCATGAGCAAGTAAAAAGGTCTACTTTGATCACATCGTCATCAACACCACAGTTTACCAAGAAGAAGAGAAAAAAAAGAAAAAAGGAAAAAGGATCTAAAAGATAAATTATCAATGTCTAGCAATAACAAACCTCAACAAGTTAGAAGTCAAAAGCAGAAGAGGCTTGATAAATTTGATGCTCATATACAACACAACATTGAGATGAGCCAGTGTCCCAAAATCTTCAGAATTGCACATGGCACATCAGAGAAACAACCTATGGATCTGCCAAAGAGCAGGTAGGTTCTCAGCATGGACTTCCTGTATTGTATTTCTAACCCTACTCCTTGTCATTTCAATTATTAGAGTAGTTTTCATTTCAGCGTTCAGTTTGATATACTAAATTTAATTTATGTAATGTAAAGACCTTTCCAGAATTAATTCCCTAAATCCTACCAGATTTTAGCAACTATAATTTAAACAAGGATTTATTAACATAATTCACTTATACATACCTAATTTCCTTGTTTTTGTAGTTGATCTTCCGTTTTTGAAGCTCCAACTTCGCTTCGATACCAAAATGACCAATTCCTCCCTGCCAAACTAGGCACGACCTCGGTACCAAGCTCCAGAATACTTCGAGAATTCGATACTCTGGCCCCGTGCCCAAAAACTTCAAGAACAACCAATGCTCAGTGTCATGTTATCAATGACTCTTCTTGAAATTCTTTCCTCTAACTCCAAAGTCATAACCTTCCATTTCTTTTCCTCCCCTTCACAAAACTCCCTTCCCCCTCTTAAATAATGAAAGTTCCTTCCTTTCTACGAATTCATCCACCGTATTATGAAATCATAATATCTTTTGTTAAACAGTGGTTGCCTTGTCATGGATTGCATTATGAATGACACCTTACATGAGCGACATCACCTTACTTTTGATATAGTAAATTAGTACATATATATAATGATTTATTAATATTTATTTTATAATGTATACAAGATTTAATAATAAAGTTTGGATTTAGCTTATGAAATTATTTAAATTATATCTAGGTTTATAAGTTTACTTGCATATTGGGGTATAGTCATATTTATGGGGTGGTAAACTTATGGAGAACTCAATATATTTATTATCTCTTAATATATATATTCACTCTATTTACAAGGGTTAGGTGTTTGATTAGCACCTCTGAAAATTAATTTATTCACTCTATATTTAGACATTCTTCAAAAGTAATTAACACATAGATTAGTGCAATGTATGTGGTGCATGCACATGTAGCTATCATATGCATGCCTCACATGCATGCTAATATTGCCATGCTACTCATGATTTGGGATGGGTTGTTGCATGTCATAATTCCATCATGTTTGAGCAGTAAAATATCTAGGATTCATCATCATCATTAATCAGTTCATCAAAATTGTAAACCCAAATTCTGCAAGTTTATTGTAAATGACTAGTATGATCGTTTAATTATGTAATAACACCTAGGTAAGCCTCTGATTTTGGCGACGAATTTCATCCTAGGAGGTTTCTCGTCTCACCAAGTTATGTGTTTTTAAAGGCAGATACTCGGTAGAGTTTTTCCCTCCAACGTAAACTCCAAAGCTATGATGGAATTTATCATCAAGATCTTAGGTAAGCCCTAGTGTTCTAGTCGACTCTTTTGTAAAAGTGATTTGGGAATAATTTAAGCTAATTGGCTAAATTATTTTATTACAAATCACTTGGTCTACTAGCAGAATTGGGTAATAAATTGAGGGTGTATAACAAACAATTGTTTTCCCCATACAAATGTTGAATTAATTGTAATATCTTGATGTAAAAATATTTTGGTGCATGGTCCCTCATATTTAGACACCATGGCTTAAATATTTAAGGGCGGAAAAAATTATTAATCCCCTTTTGTATCAATTAATTAATTTTTTTGGGCAAAATAAATTAAAATCCTAAGCTAGAAGATTAATTAATTTTTACTTTTGGTTTTCCGGCATAAAAGTGGTTAAATAATTAACTGAAAAACCAACTTTGAGTGAGGAAGTGGGAGAATCCACTTTATTTCACTTGAAGGATTTATCTGACAGATTTGTTGCAGGGTTTCTAGACCTTAGCTAGAGGAAAATTGTATTTCTCATTCATCTCTTTTTAAATCATTGTGCTTAAATAATATCTTCCATCTAGAGTTATTACTTGCTTTTTGAAGAATGGTCTTGGACTCATATTCTTCAAGATTGTCCTTGTAGATTTGTAAATAATTTTTCTTGGTATAAATTTAGTACATTTCTGTATATTTTGGTTTTTGTTTTGTTGACTTTGCAAATTCTAAATAGGAGGTATAAGGGTTTTACTTTTGAAGGTGATTCACCCAATGGATGAAGGAGAAATAAAAAAATTTGTGGCTTGAGTCCAATTGAAAAAATTTCTAGGCAGCTGCAAACATTTAGAGACCTCCATTGCCACTAAACCGAATCTTTCTCAAGGGGTTCTCAAGCTTATTTCATTAATCTGTTTTTTTGCAGCAATTTGTAACCTTCATTTGGCAGGGATTCATCAGAAGTTTTGAGAACAAAAACAAATTTACAGGGGTTTGAATTTCATGGAATAAAATTTAAGAGTAGCTGCTAGGATTTGGTCCTCTTTCAAATATCAAAATTTTAAATTTTGACAGGGGTTTCCATTTCAGAAATTTTGTAGATAATTTCTTCAAATTTATTTCTCAAAATTTTCGTTTGCAAATCTAGCTTGGGCTTTGATATTCCAGCCTTGATATTCATTTTGTGACTCAACAGTTAGATTTCTCTGCTAACCTTGAAGGGTTTTTACTATTTAGGTTATTTTCTTGTTTCAGATTTTATGTATTTAATCATTGCAATTTTGCAGAAGTAATCATTGAATTTTGAATGATTTTTCCTCAACAAAAATTTGGCTAGGATTTGGAATTTTGAAAATTGGATTTTGGTATGAAATTTTGAGGAAAAACTGCAAGGGTTGGGAAGCTTCTTTCCTCTCAGTTGTGGGCTTGAAGGAGGGCTGCAATCCCTCTCTGTTTTGAAACAAATTTACTTCAAAGCTATCACATAAGTTTTTTTTAGAATTCAAGTCTTAGAAAATCCACAATTAATTATACAAATTCTGTCAAATTTTCCAGCGTTTCTTTTTCCTAGAAAAGAGGTTTATCATTTGTTTTTGGCATAAACTTTGCTGGTCTAATCTTTTGTTTGTTTGACAGGGCCAGGAAAGTCTCTTTGGGAGGCTTATTCCCCTCTTGCCATAACTTCAATACTTGCCTCAGTCACCTGCATCTAAATCATCTAGGCTGAGGGCCCTTGCTGCCTCTACATTCCCAAAGCAGTAGGAATTTTTTACAGTCATTTCATCTATTTGGAGCAGTGAACTGAGGAGAACCATTCGCTGAACTTCAAGCCACTGTTGTTGCAGAAGACTCGTCTATTTTCTGAGTATGAAATTCAGATTTTGCAAAGGTCTTGGTTTTCTAAGCAGCGAGTAAATTGGTTATCAGTTCTTCAAAGTTTGGAGGCAGTTGAGGATAATTAAATAATGGATTATCCTCAACTCATAATGGAGGTGCCTTCATTTAATAGTTACACATCTCTATTCATGGACTCATCAAAGAAGGAGATACATGCTATGTTTAGGGCTGTTTCGAACCACTCATGGATCTAATCCTGATAATGAACCACAGAGGTTGGTTCAAAACGTCGATTCCAACAAACATGAATGCGATGACTCCAGAAGATAACACTACACAGTTGTCAAACAATAATTGCAGTGATTAATTGCCAGAAATAAGGGCACCTCTAATGGGAGTTTCACTACCTCTAAAAGATAAAGAGTTCAAAGCAGTGTTGCCAATATCATGTTGGTGAATATACAAGTGGGGGTTTGGGATATAACTTATCAACAATATTCGGGAAAATATAGAAAAATATCAATGTTAAAAATTAAAAAATGTTCATTTTTCTTTTTTTTAAACATCTAAAGATACAACAACAGCAGACAAAAACACATTGCCACAAATAGGAAAATAAAACTGAATAATAAGATGTATAAGATGTCAAGTGATGCAACATACTTTCATACTAAATTCTAATAGTTGTCCTGACTCCCGATTCCTGGCTGATACAAAATCACAACAACAAAAAATAACAAATGTATCTCATGATTCATCATCATGAGTCATCTAGACTCTACAATGAGTATCAACGATCCCCTCTCTCCCTTTTACATGCAAAAGTAACAATGCTTCCTTTGGAAGCAATATGTGCTGGGAATGAGGTGAAAGGAGTTGGTGCTGAGATGAAAGCCATGGTGAACGTGAAATGTATTCTAATAACTACCTACCTCTATGTAGGTAGTGGCCATGATGCACTTTCAATCTTCTCCTCCAAAGGTCTATTCACCGGAAGTGGAAAAGTATCCTCCTCTTCCTTGCAACCCCTCACCCCTCCTTTGGTGTATCAATAGAACAATAGAAACAGTAGATTGGAATCAATCCACACTCCATAATATCTTCACTCATGGCAATGAAAACATAGGATTTCCCATAGTTAGTTTGATGAAAGACAATGACACACTCCTCAGTTCTTAATCCATAAATCTATTTACGAATTGAGTTTAAAACATAAAAAATAAATAAAAACAAAACAAAAATCAAGTCTTAAAGGGACATTGGTGTGAATGGGGTGATATTTTCCATCAGCCCACGATACTATCAAAAAATATCAAAATAATATCAGTGATAACAAAGTATCATGATATTTTAGGGTGATAATATGGAGGCTTTAAAAACTCACGATAATTCAATATTATAGCGACATTGGCAAGAATAGTTCTAAGTTTACAAAGCAATCAGGGATTTCAAAACATCTCCCATCTTATCTTGTTTTCTTGCTTATCACGTTCAAAAGATGGTAGCAGCATAGGAGAGTATTCTCCATGTTCTTGAAGAGTTGGTTACAAATTTGTCATTCATCATGGATGTAATATCAGGATTGTTAATGCAAAGATCTTATCTTCAAGAATCAAGAAACCATTTAACGTAGAGTGTGGACCAGTCCATTAATGTTTTGTGCTACTATATGTTTTACTTGACATTTTCTTGACATTTTCTTTGTTCGCAAAGTAGGATTTACTAATCTAGTTGCAAATTTCCTTCTTATTTTACCGCATCACCCAACTCTTTGAGGCACTCGTCCAACCAAGGAGAAAAGAGAGTGCTCCAGCATCTTCACAATCCTTTTATTCGTTTATTTAACCCAATTTTTGGTTCAGATCTGCTATTCACTCACAGATTCACCCCCGGGCAGCATATTGACACAGGCAACTGTGTTTTCCAACAAATTTATGTGCTTCTTGCCTTTTAATTTGCTGATTCATTATTTAACTTACATTTTCTACGCATGGCAGCAAGCTGATTTTCACATCTAAGGCTCGATTTAACCGCTAAAGTTTGTTATTTTAGCATCCAAATCCCTAGGGACAACTCCCTAAGACTGGGAAAGCACGAGCCCGAAGCAAGAAGAAACCAGCCAAGGTGACAGTGTGGATTGGCCTCTTGATTGTTCCACCCAAAGACCCTTTGTAATCCAGTGGCAAATAATTGGGATCAGTATAAGTGCCAACAACATCTAGGACTTCTTTTTATTTGTTGTTGTTTTGGCTTTTGGGCAGGAGGGAAGGGCTCTCTTTTTTCACGAGGAGGCATTATCTCAAATCGGGTACTTCTCCTAACAAACAAGCGGGCATCTGCAGAAATATCGTGCATTTTCATCAATGTTATCAAAATCATCAGACCAATTCTGGAGTTTTCAATTCAAAACCAACCCTTTAAACCAGAAATGGTCAGATCAATATGGGTGGGTCTTTCTAGTCTAACCAGATCCATACCATTACATCATGGATCCACTAAGAACACTTTAAAAAGAACTAAATTTTAAATGATAAGAATAAAAATAAATAAAACCCTAAACCTAAATCTGAACCCTCCTCCTATCTATTAATAAAACACCTTAAAAAGAAAATAAAATTAAAAAATAAAGTAAAACATAAAACCCTAAACCTAATTTTAAACCCCTCCACTATCTATTTAGTGATGCACCCCCCCTTCATTTGTTTCACGCCCTTTACTTTTATTGATTTTTAATTTTTGAGCTTGTGAAGGATTTAGTAGAATCATCTGAATCCCCTACCTCCAGCTATGTATTTGGCAAGAAAGATGTTGGAAACTAAACACCCCACCATTTGATGGACTCTATGCGCAACATTGTTTGGACCTCATGCACATTGGCAAAATTAAGTGGGTGAAAAGGTGTAATTTTTTTTAACTATGGATTACACTTAGTGCTATTTTGTTATACTCACCCTTCCTTGCTATATAATGAGAAAACTTAGCACATTTGGGTATAATGGTTTGGATTCAAATGGATATACAAAATATTTTTTAAACCATTTGAATATTTTAGCAGTTTTCGGTTAACAACGTTCATGTTCACCCTTTTCACCAGTTGCAGTTAGGGTTCACTTCAGTTCCAATTTTTTGGATTGACCAGTTTGGTCGATGGTTATGTCCTTATAGCAATGGTTTTGGTATGGGGAAGGTGTTCCTATGTTGGGGATGAATCCTTCAACAACATAGCTCAAACTTCAAGGTAGAAAATAAAAATGTTAAGGCCAATGAGGACAAACTACAAATTTGAAAATAGGAAATCCTTAATAGATGAATTACAAAATAGCCCATAAAGATAATAGTTGTGAACAACCAAGATCTACAATCAGTTACCATTGTCATTAATATATTCGAGGATTATATAGATGTGTCTACATGGTCATCCCATGATTAGAAACGAATTCCACCAAGGTTGTATGCACTCGCAATTGAATAAATTCCAGAACCATAACATGTTAATAGAAGACCATATAGAATGAATCCTAGGTATGTTGTGCAAATGGACCAGGAAATCCAAAAGTTGTGAGTTGTCAAAACTATCTTCAACGTTTCCTAAAGTAAATAGGCATCAAGGGGTAACAAAACAACAAGTGTTTGGGATCACATGCAGATCTTAGGTGAATTTAACAAAATAGTACCCCTTTGGCAAAATCTTAGCCAAATGGCAGTGTGTGTGAGCTTTAAAAAAAAGCACTTTAAAAAAAATAAAAATAAAAATTGCTACTATATTTTTTGCTAAGTAGGTTGCACTCTAGACAAGAGATCTAGGGATTTTGTCAATACAAGAACTACAAGTAGGAGTTGCCTATGGTGTCTACGTCAAGGGGTAGTGTCCCATCCTGATCTGCTATTATATGAAGAGATAATTTCCAACTCACAAGGTACTATTACATGAAGAAGTAGTTTCCACCCCACAAGGTACCTCTTAAGCAACTATAGGGCCAGTGCAAAAGAGATCAAAGACCGAATCCAAGCACCCAAAAAAGTGTCTTGAAAAAGGGGGAGAAAGGCCCTTGTACATAAATCTCATTCACCAAAGTGGGAAATTTGACACGTAAAGTACGACACCATAATTTATGTGTTTCTTGATTAGTGACCTTCAAAATATAGTATATACCTTGCAATGGTGGATACTTCAACTTGTAAAATGGAAACTGATAGGTTTTAATTATCTAAACCTTCAGACCAAAGGGTCCTTCACAATTATTCTCATGCTTACAAAAGGACAGGGGAAGGACCTTTAAAATGGAATTTTAATTCATAGATATGAGGCATTGATTCTTAAAAAAAATATATTTTGAAGACCACAATGTGGATCCATCATTGCCTATTATTGTTAAGGCTCTGGAAAGAGTAGATCCTAGAACATATTTGAAATGGAAACGCAGACAGGTTATTCATCAAGCTTTAGTCCCAAGAGTTAACTCAAGTGGTCTAGAGCCAGACATGAATTTCTTTGATATTGTTGTTAGTTGTTGTTGTTGTTAGTTGTTGTTGATCACGGGTTTGACTCTCTTTGATTCCTTTGGGGTGAGTCCCTGTAATCAGGGCCAATGGTTTACCTGGTTTACCATCCACAAAATGTGGATAAGTACTCCAACCTGGTTTACCATCCACAAAATGTGGATACGTACTCCGAGCCTTTCCGTGCTTTCATTCCAAGTATTAAAAAAAAAAAGGTTGTTCATCAAGCTTTCCAAAATAACCAAATCAAAAGTGATACACCTGCTCTCACAAGATATACGGACTCATGAACCTTAAATTCCCTTTAGGTGCCAAATCTGTCATGAACACAGGCACCCAATAAAAGACTACTCAAGGTGGGAAAACCGATGTCAAGAGTTTCAACAAAGTGAAATATAAATCTAAATGCAAAGAAGAAATGGGAAATAAAAACAAGAGGCCTAGACAAATGATTTGAATAAATTTGAGGTGTTGAATGAAGTGGAAGAGGACTAAGAGCCAACCCAAAGGGCACAAGCTACTCAAGCAAGGAGGAAAGGACCTGAAGAAAACCAATAAACCCACCACAAGATTCAGATATGAGTCTTGCAACCAAATCTTTAATCCTGCAGCCTTTTCAACCCAATCTTCCAACCTCCAAGCTATATTAAAAGAGCTGGTGAAAAAGATGGAGGTATCAACAATGATCAATAAGGGGCAGAGGAGGAACAAGACCCAGAGTGTAGGAAAACAGGTGGCAAGAACAAAAGGAATGTACAGGAGGACAATCAAGAGAATCAGAACAACACTGCAAAACTTAGAGAACAACCAGAAGAAGAACAAGGAGAGCAGCATCAGCAGAATATGAAAGAAGAAGCTCCTATGACGGAAAAAGTAGAGATGAGACTCATAACAATGGAGTATGATCGGAATCTCCTGGAATTCCTTTTCAAAAAAAACTAGAGTTTCAGTCCAAGTTTAAGGCAGTCAACGAAAAGTGAGGCATCCTCAAAAATCAATGATCTCTTCCTTTAATCTCAAAATTTAGATCCCAATAACACATAACAACAAACCAGTAGACCTAAAAGTCAACTTCATATCCACATTTGGAAAAGCACAAACCGAGGGAGGTTTATCTCCAGAATAGCCAAGATCCTTCAAAATGAAGGTTATCTCATGAAACATACAGGGTTAAACAACCATTGAAAGACAGGGCTGTAGAAAAGAAAAATCTCAATGGAAAAAATGGACATCCACTTACTTCATGAGACTAAAATGCAGCATATAAGAAATGGAATGATTCATTCACCAAAACTGGAGGAGATTTAGCTTTTCTAGCAAATAGTTCAAGAGGTTTTTGGAAGGGGATAACAATTTTATGGCGAACCACTAAATACAGGTCAGAAAATGAAGATAGGAAAGACAGTAAATAGCGGCAACTTGGTATCAGTGGCTGAAGAGATACAGGGCAGACTCACAAATCTGTATAACCCTACTAACCTCAGCAAAGACTGCTGAGGTGAATTGATCAACTATGCTTAATACACCCATTATGGCGAATTGAGAACACTCTCATCTGGGTATATTTTATGAATATCATTTACCTTACAGTGTGATAACACGCTTTGTATCAGCTGATGCACTTCTTTTGCTGATGGGAGCAATGCAGCCATAATTTGACTCATCAGCAAAAGAAGTGCATCTTTACTGGGGCCTTTCCAGAGCATCGTGAAACTACAGTCCTACCTTGTAGGCATGCATCAGGACAACAAAGTAATTCTTTGCAATGGCACATGTTGGGCAAAACTAAATTGTTGACGATGGTGGTTTGCTCAGTGGGTAAAAATAAGTTGCTAATGCAGGGTTGACATAGGTTTAATAGCATACTGGTAAATTCATGGAAGCAGAGCAGTACAGAAAAGCGAAGAGAATTCAACCGAGACAGTGAAATACATATATCCCAATTCTGCTTTATCATCAAAGGGAAGTCAGCCTACATACATATATCCCAATTCTGCTCTATTAGGGAATTCGACCTACATAGAAACTGACAGCCGGATTAAACTACTACATTGATATATATATCCTAATTCTGCTCTACCATTTTCAAATGTTCAACAAATACAAAACATGCAGCACATACCTTTAACACAGAGACAGACGAAAGCAAGATCCGCAGTGAAGTTGAAGCTTGCCAACACAATAATCGCACAAGTAGTTCAAATTGAACACCACCAACAAATAGTATTATATATATCAACGTGAAGGATATAATTGACACCTTTATTACAGTTTTTCTCGAAAATCCTTGGCGGTGCTGTGCAAGTCGTTAGAACCACAATAATTTTTATTTTTATTTCTAATTTTCCTGATAAAGTGAACGAGTCAAAATCTATTGTTTTCCGTGTGAATTTGGATGTTAGGGAGCCGAGAAAGGGTGACTTTGCTGTTAAAGTGTTGCCAACATTTTGGGTTCGAGAGACTGGATTCATCAATGAAAGGTGGTCAAACTGAGAAAATATCTCTACCAGTAGAGCTGGTGTTTGATTACGTGTGGACAACTGTTACCATGTTCCGTATTGTATGTGGTAACATAAATTTTGATTCAAAGGAGGAATGAAAATAGCGATCCAACCTGACATATTAATTGTTATTATATGGTTTTTTTATTGGATCGTATTTAGGGTTGGCCATAATGGAAAAATAATTTACTTGGCACTAGATATTGTTTACCATGATAATTCGAGATTAGGGTTTGGTTAGTTGTTGATGTAATCTCCACAACTTACACAATTTATTTCCACCTTTTTTTATAAAATTTTAATAACCTTCGCAATTAATTTTAATAATTTAAGAGTGGTTTAAAATAATCTAAATTATAAATGGAATAAAGTTATGTATTTTATTATTAAAAATAAAGTAAGTTGAAAAGAGATAATATACATCCTTGTGTCTTCACAATTAATTTTAATAATTTAAGAGTATAAAATAATCTAAATTATAAATTGAATAAAATAGAGTTGTGTTTAATAATGTTGTGTTTCCTAATCATCAAGAATAAAGTACGTCTAAAGAAAATAGTATTCATGTGTGTCTCACAAATTTTATATTTTTTGAATTAATTCAATAACCAATTTTGTTATAGAAATGTGAAACATTTCATTTTGTTTTTATATTAATAGAGTTGGAAAAATAATTTTGATTTATTATATTAATATTGCTTAAAAAAATTATTTTTTTTTCTACTAAATTTTTATTAAAAAGTTAAAATTATAATATTTTATTATTTATTAAATTATAAATTTTTAATTTTTTAAATTTTAAATATTTTCCAATTATTTAATATTATAAATAGGATAATTATTTTTTATAATATTTAAATTATTTTTATAATCAGCGTAGATTTATTTCCAAATATTAAGAGTTTAAAAAAGATCAAATCCCTCAAATTTACACTTAGAAAAGTTTCATCCTTTTTTACACTTAATAAATTAGAAATTAACATGAATCTATTATTTTAAATAATTTTATTTTACTTTTAAAATAAAAGGTACATATATAAAAGAATAACTAGGTTCATGAGGCTTAAAACAATGGATGATAGGTGTTTTGTTAAAGCAATGGATGAACTTTTTCAATTATCAAAGAAAAAGTTTATATGGTTTTTTCATATTAGATTAATAATTAATGTTTATTTTATTGGTCTTGGTAGTTATTTCAAACAATTATATTTTTTTAAAATAAATATAACGAAAACTAATTTACATATTAGTTAACTAACCATTTATTTATATAATTATAATTAGAGAAATAGGCCTATTAATAATTTATTTATATAATTATAATTAGAGAAATAGGCCTATTAATAACTAATTGATTCATACGCTTGATTATTAAATACAAACTTTACCTTTATTCAAACTTTGGTAATAATTTTAACAAAAAAATTGTTTTTCTTGTCCTTTTCCCTCTGTCCAGTAAGATTGGCCAGTGAAATTTCGTCGTTCGAAGATCTGCTCTCCCTATTTAACATGCAGCCATGATCTGATTCTTCAACAGACTCGTGGGTTTGAAAGGCGTCGACAAAAGTATTATAACGCAATCTCAGATATGTGTTTTGTTAAGGCACTCCCTCTTGAAAAGATCACATGTGCAAATCCAGGTGTGAGTAAGAGTTGGTATGGGTTAGGCCGGATGTGATCCCCTAATTATTTTGATGACTTGAATGCCCATAGTCCAACCTATTTGCATACAAACTAGCAAACCCAAAAATAATATTAAAAAGTAATTAAACCATTGTAAATTTAATATAAATTAGTTTAATTATTATATTAATTTTAATATATATTTGAAATTGTAAATATTTTTTTTAATATTATTTACCTATTAAAAAACATTTTTCTATTAGATGTTTTTTGGGATATAAATTAAGTAGTAATTTAAGTCTTTTAAACTTTGGTTTTTTTAAAGTCATATTTCCCATCTAATTTTGTCCTAAATTAGTTAGGAATTTGTTGGAATTTATCCACTCAAAAATACATTTTAAACATAAAAAAACATTATCTTACCAAAAATTATATTATTGGATTTCAGGAAAAAATGCCAAAATGTAAATAATTTGAATATGCCATAAATAATTTAATAACATTTCATTTATGGAAATAGTAAAAAACACTTTTCATAGTCAATATTTTTTGGGATATAAATTAAAAAGTAATTTAACTCTTTATGTTTTGGTCTTTATTTTCCATCTAATTTAGCCCCAAATCGCATAGGAATTTGTTGGAATTTATGCACTCAAAAACACATTTTAAACAACAAAAAAATCATAACCTTAAGAAAAATCATATTACTAGATTTTAAGAAAAAAACAAAACTAAAACAATTAGAATGTACCATAAATTAAATTTAGTAACATCAAATATTAATATAAACCTTCCTCTTTATTGGCAATTTAGCAGACAAAATCTCATACCCACCTGAAATGGGGTCTATTCTAACCAATACCACCATAACATCAAGGTGCTACCACTATAACCTCTAGACGGGGTCAATAATACACAACCACTAGTAAGAAACTAGGGATTTGAATATGAAACCTTGTAATCACATTTACTAATTGATAAGAAATATTGATTCACCCCCCAATATTTCCAACAATTGGTATCAGAGTTGGTTCCTTTAGTAGTAACTTAACAGCGAGAAGGCAAATCTTAGAGTGGAGAGATGGGAAAATCAAAGAAGCAAGCCGCCAAGCGTTCAAAGGAAGTTCCAGGTATTAGAATAATTTCAAATCCTGTTATTGTTGAAAATAGGAAGGAAGCTCCAGAAGAAGAAGATGAAGAGATGAGCGAGATCAAATTTCAAAACAAAATTATCAGAGTTATAAAGGAATTTAAGAGTGAAAAAAATGTCAAATTTCTGGAAGCAAAATTAAAGATGGCAAAAGAACATCCTGGAAGCCTTAGTAAGAAGAATGAAGAATCAAAGGAAATAATCATCAACCTTAAATTGCAGCTGAAAGAAGCCAGAAAAGTTAAATAGTCGGAATGGAAGAACATGGAGAAAGAACATTGCACACTCAAGGAAGAAGTTTCTCTATTGAAAATCCAAGTGCGAGAAGCATAAAGGAAAGAGAAAGACCTGTCAAGACAACTAAAAGAATCTGATCAAAGGTATGTATCTGAAGTTGATCAAAATCAAAAGGAACTAGATATAGTTGTTGTAGAAATAGACAGGCTCGGGAAGGAAAATGGAAGGCAGAAGGAACATATACAAGTTCTCAACGCAGAAGCAGAAAAGGTCATTCTTCTAAAGCTGCAAATAGAATAAGAAAAAATAAGAAGACAAATCTTGAAAAGTCGATTTCAAGAATACCTTGCTCAAAAGCAAGAAGAACTTGACAAAGCTCTTAATGAAATCAAGAAGTTCAAGGATCGACAAAAATAATACTTGCAGTTTATTGACAGGAAAGATAAAAAATTGTCTCAGTTGAAGATGAAGGTAGAAGAAGCAGTTAAAGCTCCATGTGATGAAGGCACAAGCTCCAAGACTTTGCAAAGTCAGAGTAAGTAAAAGATTTATCAAATTGAAGGACTGAAGAAGAATGTTGCAACTCCAAATAATGATGCTAAAGAAGTCAAGGATAAAGGACAACAAAAGGCTAAACCACCGCCTCCGGGAAGAATGAATACAGAAGACCATCGAGACAAGATAACTCATTAAGGTACGTTAATTTGTTTAATGGTTATTGATTTTTATTTACCAACTTTGGACATATGACTAGGAATTGTAAAGATCATGATAAGTACAATTATCAAGGGTATTATCAAAATCCTAGAAGCAAGTTTACAGGATCACAAGGTAGGTTCCACGATGAATTTGACAATAGGAAGTATATGTCATCTGCTCCATTATCCAGGCCCAACATTGAATGTTGCAAATGCCATAATTATGGGCACATAGCTCGTGATTGTAGTTATAAAATGGAATCTTCCATTAATGCCAACCCCAACATTGAATGTTACAAATACAATAA
This sequence comes from Pinus taeda, assembly GCA_000404065.3. Classification (NCBI taxonomy): domain Eukaryota; kingdom Viridiplantae; phylum Streptophyta; class Pinopsida; order Pinales; family Pinaceae; genus Pinus; species Pinus taeda. The sequence goes on from APFE031135203.1 coordinate 122,975, forward strand.
CTACAGGCCCATAGATCAAGATTGCAGGTAGAAGATGGAATCTTCCGTGAATGACAACCCTAACATTAAGGTCTGGAGAAGAAAACATGTGCAAGAAGATCAAGCAGATAAGAAAGTCTCAACACTCATGCTTTAAGGATTCGTAAGGAAAAAAAGTCATGATGAATCAACAAGTACATTGGAGGATGACAAGGTTCAGGTAGATCAAACAGAAGAGTTGGGTGATACATTATTTTGAAAAAAATTGCTTGTTGACTCTCTGAATTTTGAAGAGGGGGACTCTATGTAGCAGTATTTGCACGTTTTGAAGATCCATCTATTGACAAATCGATAATTGACAAATATGCAGGATTATGGGCAAAATAGCTTCAAGTCAAACGTGTCAAGTTCATGAGATTATAACAAGTTTAGGGGGAGAAGAACAATTAAAGGAATACAGGTACACAATGATCATCATCTCTTTTTAAATTGACAAATCATTAGAAGAAGTCAAGGAGTCATCATCTTTAAGAGCATGATGAATAACAGGTTAGCAATGCATAATCGTAGAAGATCATGGCAAGTTGTAAAAGGCAAAAATTTGGCAATGGTAATCCATATGAAGCATAACATGACACAGGGAGAGAGGTTGTTGTAGAAAACATTTCAAATATTGACAAGTACTTTGCAGGAGAAGGTACTTTGTAAGTGGGAGCACATGTAGATTACAGGTCCACATTGATCTCTTTCAATTTGGCAAGACAAGGGGAAGCAAAGGCAAGTTACAAGTCCACAAGAAGTAGGCAGATTGTGAGGGGGAGTCACCCTTTGCCATTGATGTCAAAGGGGGAGAGAAATCATGGGAAGAAGATCGAGGCATGAAGTCAGGGGAAGTCGTACTTCCAGAAGAAGTACGTGTATTTCCATCAATGACAAAGGGGGAGATTATTGAACGGAGTTGTCATTGATGTCAACCTTGGCATTTGACTTTGACTAAAACACCTATCATTCATGTCAAACGATTAATGAATTCTTTTATATTTTTATGAATTACATTAGGTTGAAAGCTCCATTGAAGGATGGCTAGAAACCCTAACTCTAGGGTTTGGGTGTCCTAGTTGGCGGATATACCCCATACTTGTTGGTGATTTTTGAAGAAGAAAATCATTGATTTTGTCTTAGAGATCCTTTCTAATGGATTCTCCTCGTCAAGACATTTCCAATGGTATGTAGCACGTCCCGAGAGGCCTCCTGGTTTAAGAAATATTTGTGTTTGAAGTTGAAAACCTCATTCAATGGATCAAAAACCCATAAGGTGGCGATGTGGTAGCATCTCCTTGATTATGCCAAAAGTCCATATTACAAGGCCATCCACTATAGATTAGAATAGTTATTCCTATAAATAAAAACCACTCATAAATCATCTTTTTCAATTAATCAAAGGTGCATAAGGGTTTTAGGGCTTATTAACTTAATTAAGGTTTAAATTTTTAAAAACATTTAAAAAGGTATTTCCTCCACTAAATTAAATTTGAAATTCAAATACCTCCCTCAAAAGAAGTAAATTCAGTTGACCTCCCAAAATCCCTCTAATTCAACCTAAAATCTTAACCCCAAAAGTTTATCCATCTAAGACCATTTAGCCTCCAATAAAATTTATCCTCCTAACATTCCTCCAACATTTGATAAATCCTCCAAAACAGGAATGCGTTGAAGCCCTCCCAAATGTCTATAAAATATAATGAAATTTCTCCTTCTAAAGATAGAATGGAAATGATCAATCATAGGTAATTTTTCTATGAAATATAATTCGGCCCTTGTGGAAATAAAGCTACAACAGACTAGAGTTCTTTTGGATTGTAATTATTTTAAGTTTGATTTGATACGCTTGGATCAATTTGCAAGACAAAGGAATGTAATTCTTTGTGGTTCCAGCTCCTTAAGTCTGAATCATTTGAAGCCAGCATAAATATTTTGTTGCATGACTTTGGCCCTCCTTAGGGCACCACTTCTGAACTTAATAGGGTTACTTCCTTGGTTGAGTAGGCTTCAGGATCAACAAGAAATTTTGGGAGATTTTGTCTGAATGTTTTTCTTCCACTTTGGTCAAGGGTTTGGATTTATTTTTTTAACTTTGGATTCATTGGGTAAGTTTTTCCTTGCAGGCATAAAGTCTTGGCTAGGGCATCAAAATCTAGTGCAAAAATCCTTGTGGCTTAAAGTCTCCTATTTGTCCTCATTAGGGCCCTCTTTGCAATATTTTGTGGTATAAAAGTAGGAATTAAGGCTTGATGTTCCCTCTCTAAGGAATCGATCTTAACAAAGAAACCAATCTCAGCGGTCTCCAAATCTAACAACTATTACAGGTCTTGGTCATGTATAGAGATGTATATTATCTGAAGCAAAGACAGGTCTGCATTCATTTTTTATTACACTTGTTGGCTTTAGGTCTTGGCCTTGGTCTACATTCATTTTGATTACATAGCATAGAAGGGTTTGATTGTTGGTTGTAGGTATTGGTCTTGGTCTGCATTCTTTTTTATTATAGAGTAGAGAAGGGTGTGATTGTTGGCTCTAGGTCTTGGTCTTTATAAGCACTTATTTCAGTTTTCAGTTCTTCTATATATAAGCATGATTTGAGGATTGATGGTACAATCATCTATACAACACTCAAATTTCACTCTTGTATTCAGACCAAAGTGTCATCCTAGAACAAGGGTTTATATAGTTTCAATATAATTAAGTTGTAGATAACAGTAACCACTGAACAATGACCTTATTGATGATACAACAGTGACTCTACATGATTATGTGGCAATAATATTTGATACACAAGTGAACATCTTTCATAAAATTGTATGGTGATCTTTGACAGTACATTTAGATATGACTTATATGAAAACTCTTATGACAATAGCGAAATATCTTAGTAGTTGGACAATGACTTATCCATTATAATTGTGGGCTTATCACATAACTAATCTTACAGGACTCTTATGCTTCAGTAGTCTTGAAAGTGAAGATAAGAAGAATAGCAAGGTCGTGTTAACTATTGATATAACAACAATATTGATATTAGCACTTGTTGATGCTTATTGAAACAAGTGACTCTTGATGATAAATGACCATTGTTGTGATGTGATGCTTTGACTTGATTGACAATGACATTTATTATACCAAATAGTGACCCATTATATGGTAGTATGATTTTTTATATACACTGGAGTTAACGACATGATTTCAACATGATGTATTAAGATCATACTTAACATCTACAAGCAATGGCCTTATTGGAAGAACAAAGTAATCTTGTTGATGGAACCATTATGACAGTGTGCCCCAAATATACATGACAATGATCTACATAAGAGTGCACTTGGTGTTTGATAATGTTTTTTGGTACCTGATAGTGTTCCTTGTACATGACAGTTTCTTGATGATGTGACAAGTACTTGATTGAAATAGCATAGTACCTATATGATAGTGGATGGTTATTTATAGTTGGTAGTTGGTAATTTTGATGATGATATAACTTGCAGTGTCAGAGATAGAAATGGTTTGATTGAGCATAGATAGGTTTGGATATGATGGCAAATATTGTTTGAGGTACGATTATGCAGGTGTCAGTTTGAGCAGTGAGGCTACCAAGAATTAACAGTGATATACATACCAAGAAGAAGCAAAAATGATTATATTTCATCTTATTTGTATTAATTCAGATCACAGGTGGATCTAGTCTGAAAATTGTGAAATGTTGTCCGCCAATTGATCAGGGTGGTTGGTGGTGCAATGAAAGCGAATGGAGTCACCTTCAAGTTGGATCCTGATAACACTTCAGGGTAGCAAAGTGGTGCTAGGGCAGTTTGTAGCCTACATAGGGCATTAGAGGATCCATCCAGTTGCAGCTGGTACACAGGGTGTTGAAGCATCCGTCAGGTTGGAGTTTGAAATCTAGGGCGTTGGAATGTCCTTCTAGTCGCAGTTGGTAAATAGGGTGTTGGAGCATCCTACAGGTTGGAGCCTCCTTAAATTGGAGCTAAAAAATTGATGTAATTATTTTTGAAGACAAATATTAAGAAACATTCGGTGGTTTTTGACCCAAAGGGAGTTTTCCACTTAAAAATAATTGTGTCTACTATCTTGATTATTGTGCATTGTTGAAAGGTGTTGTTTACTGTTTATGTTGATGAAATGTTAAAGATAATTAATGCTTTGAAAGATTAAAAATACTAATTGATAAGAACTATTGGTTCACACCCCTTCTTAGAATTTCTAACAAGATTATTCCATCAATCATAAGCATATTGGAGGGTGTATCAACTCATCCTTTCTCACTTTGGTCCTTGTTGGCTTGTTGGGGCCTGACCCAGGTTCAACATTAGTTATCCAAACAAATCCCTAAACTACTGGCCCTTTCGGCATCAGCTCGCGGAGTGCTGACCAAAGTGTCACCCAAAGCAGTGTGGGGGGATGCTGGAACCAAGTTTCTGCACCCTGAGATGGTCGTGATGTTGTTTTATTCATTTTATTCCTGCCTTCGCACAAGTCACTTACTTTTGGGGATTTCCAGACTAGTCCTTTATTCCTCCCTTTAGTACCTCCACGAAAAGGTATGATTGACTTTCGCGCAACCCTAACCTTCGATTCAGATACTTTCGTGCTACTAAGGCAACGTATTTCACATATTGTCAAGTTATCTTAAGAATCTTACTTATATTATTAGATAATCATAGTTAGCACCACGTAAACAGATATCCTTACTTGCATTCATTTATCCAATGTAATTACATACATGCGCGCATCACATAAGCATTATAAATGAAATTCATACACAACATGACAAGATGCATTAATCGGAACAAAGACACGGAATTTGCAGAATACTTCTCTTTATTGATATTTTCAAGTGATTACAGACTCTATTCGCCATGCGCACATAGATGCAAGGGTCCACGCACTCAGCTGTAGACTTCTACCCTAGGCCTCTGCGCACTCAGCTGTAGAGCATCTACCTATGCTACGACCCGAAACTTAGACTTCTTACTTAAGAGCTATGATTGTCTAAGACTTATCTGAACTACTTAGAGCAAGTTTACTTAGCTCTTTTTATACAATCCCATGGTCCGCAGACCATGGGTAGATCTTTTATAGCCGACTTTACTTTACAAAAAGAAGGGAAAACAACCCTTTATGACTCATGACACCTTCACGCTCCACGACCATAAAATGTGGAGACTTCACAATTTATTACAAAATTTGACCCAAAGCATGGGATTTTAGCCCCAAAATAGTCCTTGGGGGATCTTGTTCCCAACAACCCCCCAATACAAACAACAGGACTCACCCTCGAGTCACTCGGCAAGTGCAGAGATCTTTGCGCGAAGTCCTTCCAGCTCAACTCGTATGACCGCAACCTCAGTCGTGCACTGTGCGGCCGCTTGCTTCGCATCTTCAACCATCTGCTCGATCACTGCTCCTGAACTATTGGCATGAAGCTTTTGCTCAGTTGCTTGTAGAGTTGCAAGTTTTCCTTAAATAGAGCCTGTTACTGTGTAAGCCTCATCCAGCCAGGGCTTTAGTCTTACCTTCAGCACTTCTTCCTTGTGCAGCACTTCATCCACTTGTTCTTTTAGTTGTTTGGCCTCCTACAGCTTTGTTAGTCTCTATGTCAGTGCGATGTTTCGCGTTGTGCCCTTGACCTCATCATAGCATTGTTGTAGCTCGTGCGCTTCTGTCTCTAGTCGTTGCACATTGGGGTCCTCCTGCAAGCTTGTCAGGACCTCAAACGACTACTCAAAAAGTTGTGTGTAGTCTGCTACTGCATTGTCTACCACCACTACTACTTCTGTGACAAGGGTCGCACATTGCTCCTTCACTTATGGCGGAGTTAAATGTTGGGCCTTCAACTGTAATTTTGTGATTCACAGGTTCAACTCCAACTGAACCTTTGCCATCTCAGTACGAATGTCGCACACCCCAGTAGCCAGCTTGCGGATGTGCACCTCGATTGTGTCCTCCTCAGGAATGGCCAACTATGGGACCATTCGGCATGCCTCCTTAATGACCTGCATAATGCGCTTGTTCTGATTGGTCACCTCGGTCACAGCGACAATGGCAAAGTCTCGTTATAGTGTCATCTGCTCGTTTTTTATTCACTATTCACTGATCACCTGGATGGCGCGGTGCTCACGGGCCCTCAGCTCTGCAATCACTCCATCCTTCAAGAGGTGGAGCGCTTCACTAGGGAGCATTGCCATATTTAACCCTACTCCATTTAGGGCACTAATAGTGGGCCTGTCAGCTTCATTCTCCGTGGTCAGTGCTTCATCAAGTAGCACTATCGCACTAGCGGCCTTCGCGCGCAGCATATTGGTAGCCTCTGAAGTGCCGATAACAAGGCTGGTGGACACCATGCCAACCTCAGACACGGAGGTCTGTAGCTCCTGTAAACCTGTCTGGATATCCCCCAAGATTATCTATTGCTGCTGCTCAAACTGTTGCAGGGCCTCCACGGTGACATCCCGCACTCTGTCACCGATGTCATGTAGATCACCCTTTGTTAGCATGATAGGGTCTAGTGATGTCTTGGTAGCCTTTGATTTCTTCCTGGACCCTCCTTTCTGCTACTATCTTGGGCGCTTGACGCGGGTGGACGTCTCCTGTGGGTTTGCGTCATGCTGCTTGTCTGTCTCCTCCTCTATCTCAAGTGAAGGCGACTGCGTGCCTTTGTTAGACCCTGGCTCTATCCCACCTGTCTGCTTTGATTTCTGCGCGGCCTTGTGCTCCACTTGGGCCTTGTCAGTGGCCTCCTTTTTCCTCTTTTCGGCCAGCTGTGTCATCTTAAGCTTGGCCTCCTCCTTCTTTCTCTACATGGCGGACTTGCTTCCCCCCACCACCAAGTCTGTTGTAGCGCACCACTTTGTTGGCCATTGATCAAGTACTACATCAATGGCGTCATTCATTTCCAAGTAAGGCAAGTCATACCATTTCTGCGCAAGGTCCTTCCGCGCCCTAATGGATACATGATGAAAATCAGCTTTAAATTTTGTGTAGCCCTGTAGGTTGGCATACACCATAAGTGACAATTGTGGCTTACGATTGATGGCCATGTGGATTTTCATTTCCATCAAGATCCAGAAGATCTTGTCGTCCTTGATTCGTTGCGTGTCCTTGGTCGCCCACAGCGAAGCGTACTTCACTGCTTCTTGTAGATCTTGTGCGACCGAAGGGAATCAACTGTCCTATGGCAGTTCCCACGCTACCAGCACAATTGACAGCAAGATCCATGTGTAGTGCAACGTCTTGCTGAGCTCCTGCACTTCGCAAAAGTTTGTTAGGAACTCTCTGTGAAGGTAGTCAACCAGTTGAACTGGACTCCTTTAGCACACTGGGCTGCTAGCGCGACGACAGGAACCTACACCTCATCGACGCAACACTTACTCATCACTTTCCCTACTAAAATTTGCGTAGCTACCTTTACAGCAGGGTCGTAGATGGTGGATATGGCATATCCACGCGGCTTCTTCACTAGCTTAAACTTTTCTTTCATGGATTCCGCGAGGACCTGTTCACCACCTTTTTCGCCAAATATCATGGCCGGATTCTCTCCTGTGTAAGGCAATCACGTGATCTGGTGGATCAACCTATCCATGATGGGTATTGGCTCCTCTAGCCACAGACACCCATCATGCACCAAGCACAACAACTGCATGATGACCAATACTGTAATCAGGGTGCGATTGTAGTGCGACACCCAAAGTAGGTTGAGCAACCCTGCCTTGTCTAATCCTCTGACCCACCTATGTGGCTCCAATGCGGTCATTCCAGTGTTTGTATCGATGATGCAACACATCAGCTACTCAATCGCTAGGTGTGGGAACTTCTCGTGATCCGCCAAGTCCTAGTCCTCAAGTTTTAGAAGCGGCACCCGTGCCAAGCATGGTCCTTCGAAAACAATCTCATCCTGTAGCAGAGGGGTCTTGCTCTTATCAATGTCTTTTGGCACCTTGGTCTTGGCCTTGCGCGGAGGTACATACTCAGGTAATCGAGTGATGGGGTCAACACCCTGAGCTTCAACTTCCTCCACTTCGACTCCCACATCCTCGTCATCCATCGGGATGTCTTCAATTTCTTCCTCCTCTGGCTCTAAATTGATAGCTTTACCCTTCTGCTGTGTGGTGGGCTTTGGTGGGTTTCTCCTCGACGACGCGCGCACCGGTATTGCAAGTTGATTTCCCTTTTTATCCTTCATGTTGTCCTTGGTTGGGGTTGGCTTTGGTCTCGGCGTCCGCGGTGATTTAGGGACTTCTGCTAATACTTTGGCCACTTCTGGAGTAGCTTCCTCTTCCCCCATCTCCATTTCTGGCACTGACTCCTCTACTTCGGTATCTATAGCTTCTGTGGGTGCCGACATAATGCTTTCCAATAGTGCTCGCGACATCTCTGGTAAGTTTACAGACACTAGAGTCACTTTCAAAGCCTCAAAGAATTCTCGGTTCATGTGTTCCTGAGAGCTCAACAACTCAATTTTAAAAATGCCAAGTGTTTTTCGGTGGACATCCACTTGTAATTTGTAGGCCATTTTGAATTCAAATCCGATCGTTCGCCCCAAATTTAGTTCATTAATGCCGGATTAGCAGCAGATCTTCAAGGATCTGACCTATAAATTTCATCTTAAATGTCGGTCGCCCGCTCCATTTGGCTGCATTTCTACCGTCAAATCATGAACAATGACTTTAACGGTCACTTTCTGGCCAACTTGCGTGATTTCTCCCTGGGTAGTGTAGCTCCCTTCGCGCTGTCGCGATCCCTGTGACACTTCCTTGCTTCACATAGTCCTCAAATCGCATAGCTCCCCAACCTGGGCAATGTATTTTATAATCCAGCGCCTCCTTTCAGCTGCCTGGAGCTCTAAGAATGTGCTACCTTCATCTAGTCACATGGCCGGACCACTGGTGTATGCCTTCAATCGAATTCCATTCACCTTTCCTGGAAAGGGATCTCCATTCAATTTGACCAACTGAACCACTCCTCCGTTGGTAATCTCTTTAATGACATAGGGCCCTAACCAATGCATCCTAAAATTCCTTGGAAATTTATCAAACTTGTTGTCATATAACAAAACCAGGTCATTTACCTTAAAGGTGCACAACTTAATGTGTCGATCGTGTCGGGCTTTTTCGCGTTGCTTTTGGACCTGTTGGTGAAATCTAGCTAGAAATATTTCTTCCTCAAGCTCATCTAGCTGCGAGCCTCTTCTCCAGGGCTCCATGATCCGTCATACCCGTGAGTGCCGCTATGTGCAAACTAGGCACAATATATTCCATAGGCATTACCGCTTCATCACCATAGACAAGCTTAAAGGGAGTTTGTCTAGTCAACTTCTTGCATGTCGTTCGATAAGCCCACAGTATTGCAGGTATGCGTAGGTCCCAATCACTTCGCTGAGCATTGAAAACCTTGGTCAACGCATTCTCCAACACTTTATTGAATGCTTCCACCATCCTGTTAGCCTGCGGGTGATAAGGCGTGCTCTTCTGGTGATATACCTGAAATTCCTCCATCGCCACACTGATCATCTCATTCAGAAAGTGCGTTCCACGATCACTCATCAAAACCAAATTGCGACAGTACATACTCAAAGAAGAACTTCACAACAGTCACGACTCTTCAATCCTTCACAAGCTGTGCCTCCGCCCAACGAGTCAAATACTTCTTCGCAGTGATAATGCACCTCGCTCCCGTCTTTCCTTGGGGTTGAATAGGTCCCATAAAATCTATCGCCCATTTCTCAAAGGGTTGTAACATTATCTGTGGATTTAGAGGCATCTCATCCCTACATGATGGTCTGCCAGTCCTTTGACACACATCACACGCTTTGCAGTAAGCATTTGAATCCTTATGGATAATGTCCTCTCGCGGCACCCCCATGAGCGTCCACGAGGATGCTGCTTCTTTCAAACTTAGGTACATCTCATCACAATATCTCATCAGACCCCATTTTGTACATATGCCCAGCAATGACAGAAAAATCTGTCGCGCAGACCACTAACTCCTTCTTCTACTAGATGGTATATCCCTATGGGGAAGTCCCCGTCATCAAGAAGTGTATTATGTCCTCAAAATGACCATTCACGATGTGCACTGCAAATAGCTGTGTGTCACGCAATCCTTCCTCCAAATTTGTGGGCTCTTCCCTTGTTTCGATGCGTGACAGATGGTATGGTCCCGCATTTAGTCATCCAGGCTTCACAATAACTTCAAAATCATATTCCTGGAACAATAACAACCATTTGTAGATTCTTCCCCCCAACATAGGCTTATTGACCACGTACTTCAATGTGGAGTGGTCCGTATACATCTTAAATGGCCTCCCAACAAGTAGTGTCTAAATTTTTGGAGCATGTATACCATAGCTAACCCTTCGTGCTCGGTGGTGGAATAGTTCTTCTCCGCCTTGGATAACCTTCTGCTTGCAAATGTAATAGGATGGTCCAAGTCTCCTCTACCAGCCTGTGTTAGTACAGCTCCTAGCGCTATACATGATGCAACGACATGTACATGAAATTCCTTCTTCCAATCCGGGGAGACTAGAATAGGCGCGGTGACTGTCTTTTCTTTCAATACATCCAAGCTCTTCTTATAGTCCTTGTTCCAGCGGAATGTGACATCCTTCTTTAACAATTTCTCCATATGTGCGGTGATCTAGGCATAGCCTTTGATAAACTTTCTGTAATATCATGTATGTCCTAGGGTAGCGTGCAACTGTTTCACCCTCCTCGGCGCTTCAAAATTTAGTATCACCGCAATCTTTGTGGGATCTACCATCAGTCCCTGCCTACAAACCACATGATCTAGTAGTGTTCCAAAATGAACACAGAACAGGCATTTCTTCAGATTGAGCACGATCTGGTATCTTCGACATGTTAGAAAATTATATATTACGGAGCAATGGAGTACATAAACTATTGCAGAAATATAAACATAGAAAATGCATAAAACAGGAGAGACACAGATATACGTGGTTCACCCAGTTTGGGCTACGTCCACGGAGAAACAACCAGTCCTTCCATTTATATTATCCAGCAAATTGAAGAGATACAACCTACAGCAGATCCGTTGTAACACCCTCTTCGTTCTCAATCTCCTCTCTCTTTCTCATTCAGAATACATATCTACTTAGACGCAATACAATTCCCTCATATATAGTGAGGGGTTTCCTTCTAGGGCAAAAAACTCTAAATTAAACATAACTTCTATCGTTAGATCTCCGCCTAATGAACAACCCATATTGACTAGAAATTACTATACTTTTACAAGGCAATTTTACATCTATTCTTAGCTTCGAGGGCACTCCCCCGAAACCCCCCACCAGGGGGGGGCTCCCCAAAGGTTGTAGCCGCCCCCCCCTAGACCCCCCCTGCAGCAAATATTTTTCGGGCGGCAATGAACTGGGGTCCAATGTGGCGATACCTTTGAATACAGAAGATAATCAGGCTCCACACCCAACAATCTCCCACTTAGAGACTGATTATAGCAACTCCACCGCTGCTTCATTTGCTGGATAATGACTCCTCTTTAGACCTGGCTGTTTCTCATCTTCTTCATCATACTTGAAGACCAATTGAAACTGAGCATATTCTCAGTTTCTCCCTGGTTACAACTTTTGTTAGCATATATGCAGGATTCTGGCTAGTGTGTATATTTTCCAGCTTCAACTCTCCATCTCCCAAAATTGATCGTATGAAATGGTACTTGCGCTGTATGTGTTTAGTCCTAGAATGAAATGTTGAGTTCTTTGCAAGATGAATGGCACTTTGGCTATCACTGTATAACGTGCCCATATCATGCTTCTTACCCAATTCACCCATAAACCTTTGTAACCAAATCATTTCTTTACTAGCCTCTGTAGCAGCAACATACTCTGCTTCTGTTGTTGAAAGTGCAACAACACTTTGGATTTTTGAAACCCAACTGACAGTTGTTCCACTTACAGTATATACATATCCTGTAGTGCTCCTCCTGTTATCTCTATCACCTGCCATATCTACATCAACATATCCATGTAGAGAAATGTTTGAACCACAACATAATGCTTGATTTGTGGTACCTTTCAAATATCTAAGAATCCATTTTACTGCCATCCAATGTTCCTTTCCTGGATTGTTCTTGTACCTGCTTACAACTCCCACTGCGTGTGCAATATTAGGCCTTGTGCAGACCATTGGATACATTAATCTCCCAACTGCTAATGCATATGGAACTTTAGACATATAATCCATGTCTTCTTGGGTCTTTGGGTACATTTCCTTACTAAAACAATGTAAACTTTGAAACGGGAACTCTGGTAAAAAAACCCCGAAAAACCATAAAAAACAGTGCTAAAAGCGAAAAGTGTTGCTGCTGGAATAACACTTCATTTTCTTCTTCTTTTTTTTTTTTTT
>APFE031135203.1:139077-151798 GCA_000404065.3 Pinus taeda
TTCCATAAATGCAATTCTCACAGAAGTCCAAATCAACATTCTTCAAACCCGACAACAAATTCCTTGAGTGAAGGATCTTCATCCCCTTCTCACTCATCTGTCTGAGCCTATGATGCCATAATGCTGCATCTGCTCCTTTGGAAGTTAAAGCATTAGCATAGTTAGAAATACCATTGCATAAATACAATGTACCAACCTTTTCGCCTTTTGCTATTATCAGGGCTCCTTTGGTGACCTTCCAAGCTTTATCTGTGAAAGTTGTTACACAACCTTCACCGCCTAACTACCCTGTTGAAATCAGATTTTTCTTCAGATCTGGAACATACCTTACCTTCTTTAGTAGCCATTGGTTTCCATTTTGTTGTTTTACAAGAACCTTACCCATTCCAACAATTTTACAGGGTTTACCATCACCCAAACGGACTTGTCCAAAATCTCCTTGAACATAGTCATGAGAGTATTTCTTATTAGGTGTGGCATGGAATGAGGCCCCTGAATCTACTACCCAGGAATCAGTAATATTTTCGAAAGAAAGAATAAAAGCATCTTGTAACACCTCACCTGTCACATTTGCTTCATGATTGTTTTCTTGCTGTGCATCTCCTTCTTTTCCCTTCCGAGATCTACAGTTTTTCTTTAGGTGTCCTTTCTTTCCGCATTTCCAGCAGACTATCCTTGATATGGACTTGGATTTGCCTTTCCTTGATTTACTACGATACCTTGAGCTCTTTCCTCTTTCCATTTTTCTTCCCCTAGACTCTACACTCAAAGCATTACCCGATGTCTCACTGGAGCTTTTCTGCCGCATTTCCTTGCTAGGGATAGCATCGACAACATCATCAAACTTTAAAGTACTAGATCCGGAAACAGAGTTACTAATGGCCATTACTAAACCGTTCCAACTTTCTGGCAATGAGCACAAGAATAACAGAGCTCTAACTTCATCATAAATTTACCCCTATAGAACTTAACTGACTTGTAACAGTATTAAAATCATTTAAATGGTCTGCAACACATCCACCTTCCGACATCTTCATATTAAATAAACGCTTCATTAGGAATATCTTATTTGAGGCCAAGGGTTTTTCATATAGTTTTGCTAATTCCTTAATTAAACCCTCCGTCGTTGTTTCCTTCGAAATATTGAAGGCGACCGACGCTGCAAGGCACAACCGTACTGTTCCGAGTGCCTTTCTATCGAGAAGGTTCCATTATTCATCTGTCATACTCTTTGACATCTTTGTTTTTCTGCCCAATGGTAGGTACAAATCTTTCTAATACAGATAATCTTCCATCTGCATCTTCCACAGTGAGAAGTTTTGGCCGTTAAATTTCTCGACCCTAAACTTACCATCTTCCACCATTGCTCCCACTCGAACCAGGAATCCTTCTCTCCTGCGAGTTTCTCAGCCAAAAAAGACCTTCAGCTCTGATACCAACTGTTAGAAAATTATATATTACGGAGCAATGGAACACATAAAATATTGCAGAAATATAAACACTAAAAAACTTATAAAACAAGAGAGACACAGATATACGTGGTTCACCCAGTTTGGGCTACGTCCACGGAGAAACAACCAGTCCTTCCTTTTATATTATCCAACAAACTGAAGAGATACAACCTACAACAGATCCACTGTAACACCCTCTTCGCTCTCAATCTCCTCTCTCTTTCTCACTCAGAATATAGATCTACGTAGACACAATACATTTCCCTCATATATAGTGAGGGGTTACCTTCTAGGGAAAAAACCCTAAATTAAACATAACTTCTACCGTCAGATCTCCGCCTAATGAACCGCCTAGATTGACTAGAAATTACTATACTTTTACAAGGAAATTTTACATCTATTCTTAGCTTCGGGGGCGCTGCCCCCGAAACCCCCCGCCAAGGGCGGGCTCCCCAAAGGTCGTAGCCGAACCCCCCTGCAGCGAATATTTTTTGGGCAGTGTTGCCGCCCCATTTCGAACTAGGGTCCAATGTGGCGATACCTTTGAATACAGAAGATAATCAAGCGCCACACCCAACACGATAGGTATCTAGCATCAGGCGCAAGCTTGCTACATGGTGTTTCACTAGCCCAAACACAGTCCAATCATCAAAGTATACTTCCAGGAAATTATGAATAAATTCCTTGGACACAACAACGACTACGCGCGAGAAAATTGTAGGCGCATTCTTCAATCCAAATGACATTACAGTGTACTGAAAACACCCCCACTTAGTTGCAAAGTTTGTCTTGCTCCTATCCTTTGGCGCGATTTTGATCTGGTGGTACCCTGAGAACCCATCAATGAAGGAATATGCTTCTTGGCCACCTACATTGTCCAACACTTCATCAGTGAACGAAGTCAGGAAAGGATTATGTACGCAAGCGTCATTCAACTTTCTGAGATCCATGCATATCCTTATTTCATCCTTTTACTTCTTCTCCTATACCACCATTGGGCTTACCCAGTCAGATTCTTCCACAAGCTCAATGATGCCTGCCACGAGCATCTTGTCTAGCTCTAAGTGGACCTTCTCCTTATACTTTGGATTGAGACAGTAATGTCTTTGCTTAACCGGCTTCGCATCGGGCTTCAACATGATCTTCATAACACCTAGGTCCCCGATTATCCCTTTTAGATCCGTAAACTTAGTAGGGAATAAATCCTGGTATTCACGGAGCAATTCAGCAACCTTATCCACCGTCACGTCGTCCCAGTAATCTCCAATATTTGCGAATTTGGGCTCTGCCTCCGTACCAATGTTTACTTGTTTCAATTTCAGCGACGCGGTTATATCAAGATTCTCAACCTGCAGTCCTTCAAAAAAATGCACCTCCGCCTCGCTGTAGCTGACTGAGGTATCAACCGTGAATTCAGTTACAAATCCTCCTATGACGCGATCGAGCCAATGATCGACAGCATGGGCGATCCTATCCTCAAATGCTTATAATCTATGTATAAACTCCTAGGTCTAAACAATAGGACCATCAAGTCTCCACCTTCCTTGGCTATCTGCTAGCTTCGCGATCCACTCGTATAGCTCAATCGGAAAGGAACAGAAAAAGATCTCGTGTATTTCTATATATAGGTACCTGTCGAGCCACTCTTCCTTTGTTAGTCGCAGGTTTCTGTTCTCCTGCACCACGAATTCGTGGATCTTCCTATCCAACTAGTCTCCAATTTCTTTCTTAGTTGGATTCCAGTGATACGAAATCACACATCTATTATGCAAATTTTGGTCCCAGTAATGGAACCATTTGTTGGCTTGTTGGGGCCTGACCCAGGTTCAACGTTAGTTAGCCAAACAAATCCCTACACTACTGGCCCTTTCGGAATCAGCCCACGGAGCGCGGATGAAAGTCTCACCCGAAGCAGTATGGGGGGATGCTGGAACCAAGTTTCTGCACCCTAAGATGGTTGTGATGTTGTTTATTCCTTCTATTCCTGCCTTCACGTAGGTCACTTAGTTCTAGGTCTTGCCAGACTAGCCCTCTATTCTGCCCTTCAGTACCTCCGCGAAAAGGTATGATTGACCTTCGTGCAACCCTAACCTTCAATTCAAATACTTTCATGTTGCTAAGGCAAGGTATTGCATAGATTGTCAAGTTATTTTAAAAATCTTACTTATATTATTAGATAATCATAGTTAGCACCGCGTAAATATATATCCTTACTTGCGTTCAGTTATCCAACGTAATTACATACATTCGTACATCACATAAGCATTATAAATGAAATTCATACACAACATGACAAGATGCATTAATCGGAACAAAGTCACAGAATTTGCAGAATACTTCTCTTTATTGATATTTTCAAGTGATTACAGACTCTATCTGCCCTGCGCACACAACTGCAGGGCTCCACACACTCAGCTGCGGACTTCTACCCTAGGCCTCCACGCACTTAGCTACAGAGCCTCTACCTACACTACGACCCGAAACTTAGACTTCTTACTTCAGAGCTATGACTCTCTAAGACTTATCTGAACTACTTAGAGCTTACTTACTTAGCTCTTTTTATACAATCTCATGGTCCGCGGACCATGCGTAGATCTTTTACAACCGACTTTATTTTGCAAAAATAAGGGCAAACAACCCTTTATGACTCATGACACCTTCGCGTTCCGTGACCACAAAATGTGGAGAATTTACAATTTTATTACAAAATTTGACCCAAAACATGGGCTTTTAGCCCCAAAATTGTTCTTGGGGGATCCCATTCCCAACAGTCCCAAAAGAGGTTAACCCTTCCTCCTCTCATTTTAGACATATCTCCCTTTGTAATATGTCCTACAAGTTGATTTGTAAATTTCTAACAGAGCCAATCAAACCTCTCTTATCAAAGATGATATCAGAAACCAGGGAGGATTTGTGGGCCACAAACAAATTGTGGATACCATGGTCCTTGTCCAAGAAGTGATCCATTGAAGTGAAGCTCTAGGTGAAAAAAGGATGACTATTAAACTTGCCTTGGCTAACACTTTTGACTAAGTTCGAAATAAGTTTCTCTTTGAAGTGATGAGAAAATTTGGGTTTGAAGAACAAACATTGCAGTGGGTAACATCTTGCATTTCAAGCCCTTGGCTCTCTCCATTGGTCACTGGGAAACCCATGGGGTTTTTTAAAGCTTCAAGAGGCCTGAGACAAGGCTATACTCTTTCCCTTTTTTAATTTAGCATAATTGTATCTTCTTTGAGCAGAAGGTTAGACCTTGAATTGTGAAGAGAAAGGCTTCCAGGTATTCACTTTTATCTAGGTATTAAAAATATAAATCATGCCCAATTTGCTAATGACACATTATTATTAGGGGGGTTCCTCAATTATTATAGCTTCTAGATTTTTTTCAATTCTGGATAAATTTATTCAAGTCTTTGGAATGTATATTAACAAAGCTAAAAATCAAATATATTCATGGAATGTCAAAAAAGCCCTCTTAACCCATATAAAATGTATTATAAGATTTTGAACCACAGACACTTCATAGAAATTTAAGTATTTAGGTATTCCTATATCCCTAAATTTTCACTCTTATAACTTTTGAGCTAGGATCATTTCTAGATTTAACTCATGGAATTTTTTTTTTTTTTGGCTTAGTCCAACTAGACATGTGATTCTTGTAACACTACCCCGTATCCCTTCTATTTGTATGGTTGTGAGAAGTCATTGATGTTTTAATTTAAATTTCTTAACGATAATAAAAATGTCGATGAAAATATCTGAAACTTTTAAAAAGCTAAATTTCTTTATCGAGACAATGTTTTTATAAATTTGTTTATATATATAGTTTTGCATGTATAATTATTTGTTACATACATAAATAGGTACACTCTTCAAAAGAAAATATATAAATGAACTATCTATATTTAAAAACAATTTTATAAACAATTCTTTATTGCATGGTGCCTTTATGCAAAGGTCACGTTATATGTAAAGGATTTTACTTTTTAAGGATTCATAACAATTATACATGGGGCCTTCATATATATTTGCCACATCGTTTGAACCCAAACAAAGGTTAGATACGATTATACTATTGTTAGTATCACTAATAATATTATATTGTCACTCCGCTCAGGGTCAAAAGAATCTCATATATCAATACATAAAAATGTGCATGGTTAATAATGTTAACTAATTAGGTCGATATGCTTTTTTTTGAATCAGTTTAGTAGTCTACACTTTCATTTTCTGATTGATCTCTGGTATATGATTTTCTCTTTGACATATGGCTACATATCTTCTGTTGTTTGACATCTGGCTACCATATTTATGTTGCAGAATTATGCTATCTCCAGTTCCTAACGATTTCTCCCTCTCCCAAACAACATGGCTACATTTTTGTTGTGCGCACAACCTGCTTCCGGTTTCTGTTGCACACGATCTGCTTCCATGGCAATGAACAATTATGTTTTCGTCTGACCTTACAACTCATCAACTACCCAACTCTTTTATAGACCATGTTTAATATAACAAAGAGGCCCACATTCAGAAGTTTCATGCTCAAAATATCACAGACAACCCAGGGAGACCATAGAAGGATCCCATGTTCAGTATAGCAGATTTGTTGGAGGCGTTAAAGCCCTTTAGGTAGGCGCTAAAACATTTTTATTTCAGAACTGTTGAAGAATCCAGCTTTGTTGTTTTAGTTGCAAACAACCTCTTCATATTTTATCTTGAAAACTATCTTCTTTCTCAGGGTGCTAGAATAGAATAGATCACTTGTACTAGATTTATTCATGTAACATGAGACCAGTCATGTTATTCTTTTGCTTCCTTCCAGAACAAAGCATTCGAAAGCCAAAATTAAGGCCCAACTTATAAATTGAATATTATGCCAAAATAACATCCATTTTATGTTTGTTGAGATGTATTCTAAGGCCAAGTTAGAGCACTTGTGAGGATGACCCAATTTCAATTTCTGGTGGCTAGGCTCCCATAGAAAATTGCATTCAAGACCAGG
This sequence comes from Pinus taeda, assembly GCA_000404065.3. Lineage (NCBI taxonomy): Eukaryota > Viridiplantae > Streptophyta > Pinopsida > Pinales > Pinaceae > Pinus > Pinus taeda. The sequence continues at coordinate 145,531 of APFE031135203.1, forward strand.
TGAAAGTCTCGAGAACCTTGACAACACACAAATGCAAAAATTTATCACTGGTGTTTTGCAGGGTTTGTCTGCATCATTCTCATTTGGTAGATTTAAAAATTTACAGTTAAAGAAATGTAGAAATTATTTTAAATTTCTTGCTAATCATTATTGAAAAAGTACTAAGGATTAGGTTAGCATGTAATTCCTCCCCAAAATAAATCATAATGAAACATCTCTAGAATCTGTGTGTGTTTGGCATGTTTTGTTTTAGTGTATTTGGGTAATCTTGAAATTCAAGAAAGAAACCCCAACAATTCTGGTTGACTCTAATTTTCTAGAAACCCCAACAATTCTGGTTGATTATAATTTTCTAGAAACCCCAACGATGTTGCATTATGGATATATCGTCAAATAAAATCTATTCACGTAAATTGGATCGAATCAAAGTCTTATTCCTTTCGAAGTCATTTCCTCTAAATAATGAGGGTTGAAGTATTGGAAAGAGAACGTAAATTGTAAAGCCAAAACATAGCAGGCTTAGAGAAGTCCAATTTTAAATCAATGAATAAATTAAAGAATTAACACCATCAAATTTCCCTCATTAACATTTCATTTCTGCTTACTTTTCAAATTCCAAAAGTTAAAATGAAATTCTATCCTTATTAAGGACACCCACACCTTTTCCAAGGTCCAAACTGCAATTTAAAGAGGTCCTAACTGTAGTTTACATGGTAGTTTCTAAATGGTCAAGTAAGTGGTCAAGTAAGGTAGATCGAGTCCAAAAAGTCCAAATTATAGTTGTATACTTTACAAAGGGATAAATTTACAAAAGTCCAAATTGTAGCTTTATACGTTAGATGGTAGGTTCTTAAGTGCCATGTTTCACCAGCTGGAATATGAATATAATCTTATATATTATAAAAACTCAATTTGTTGATTAACTATTTTCAATTTAACAATCACAAATCACATTCCAAGATGTTTTGGCATAGCAATCTTATCTACAGTTTCTATTTGAACTATCATGCATATGCAAGCATTCGAGATAAAGCAGTAGGCCTTCACATAACGACCTGCACTAGTAACCATACCCCCTATTCCAATACCAAAAACAAAAGAATCTATTTGGCTAGCAGTGTCTTGCCAAATCTTAGGTCCAATAGTTTCAGAGTGAATCTGCAAAGCCACAATTTTTTTTTTAATAAGACATATTTTCTAACTTTAGCGAAGCTCGTAGTTTAGTTTCAAGTGATCAAATTACCTTTGGATTAGAAGGGTTCTCAAACTGCTGAAGCATATAAGCATTAGGATTTTTTTCTACTATTTCCTCTGCTTTCTGTACAACACCTTTCATACCCCTACCAGGATCTGTAACGACCAATTCAACTCCTTATAATAGTTTTAGCTGTTGGGATGTATTCTAGGGCCAAGTTACAACACTTGTGAGGATGACCCAGTTTCAATTTCTGGTGGCTAAGCTCCCATAGAAAACTACATTCAAGACGAGGTGAAAGTCCCGACAACCTTGACAACACACATATACACTATAACGTTGAAGAAATATAGTTGTAATGTGAAAGATAACCAACACCAAGATTGGTAACCATTCGTATAGGTATCTCATGGGAAATGCTAGCTAGAAAAAGACAATTGAAGCCTTCGGTAGTGAGTTACTTCGTCTCTTTCTCCATGGCATGTAAGGCAAATCGCATATCTGGCACATACCATGGGGAGAGATTGTTGGGTAGAAAAATTATGCTGTTGTTGTGGTGATTTTCCTATTAATTTATGCTGCATAATTTTTATTGAGAAGTTAAAAATACCAGTGAATTTATTTTCCAGCAGTTTTCAAAATTTATTGGAGTAAATAGTTTTCTGAGAATCAAATAATTGCTGAGGTAAACCTGATATTAAAATTTAACATACCTGGTTTGCCTCCAGATATAATAGCACTCTCAACTGGCTCCACAATACATAGATCAAAGCAAACAAGGGGAGAGATGACCTCATGTTTATGATCCCAACATGGAGTAGATAGTGATAAACACATAACACTTTAGGTTATGCTTTCATTCCAATTTATGTTGGAGTAACTAAGGTACCATGTATTACAGGGATCACCTAATCCATCACTACTGTTATTTTTCATAAACAATTGTAGTTACCCCACCATCATATAAACAAAAAATATAAAAATGACTAAACTTGTTATTCAGGTATTTTCTAATTTTAGCAAAGCTCGTAGTTTAGTTTCAAGTGATCAAATTACCATTGGATTAGAAGGGTTCTCAAACTGCTAAAGCATATAAGCATTAGGAGTTTTTTCTACTATTTCCTCTGCTTTATGTACAACGCCTTTCATACCCCTGCTAGGACCTGTAAGGCCTAATTCAGCTCCTTATAAGAGTTTTAGAAACATCATCATAGTTTTGAGAATGTTTAGACACCTACCTTACATACATAGCATGGAAGTTAATTTATGCAAAAACATGTTAAAATATTAAGTGCTAAAAGGTCAACCCGTCTTTAATAGTGGTGTGAATGACAATGTCACTCTCGTATCCTATGCCCTTATTATTGTTTCACCATGAAAAGTTAGCCTTGTTAGATTTCATTCCACATTCACATTGCTTTAAGCAGTTTTTCTTTCCTCAAGATAATATACAACTAAAAGTAGTTTTCCTTTTGGGAAATCGTTAAATAATACTAATAAATAGTTTGTGGTATCGTTCTGTAACCAAAATTTGTTTCCACAGTTCTCCTTGTTGGTTTGGGGGCAGAGGAGTTCCTGAAACAAGATCAACTATATTTTCTTCACTATTTGAAGACAACGAGCCAACTGTCCCATAATGTCTACTTTCATCTTGACTGTTTATGGATGCTCCTACTATCAATGTTCCTGTTAGCCTGCAACCCTGCAAAATTTCATGTAACCTTGAGAAAAAGCATAACCTCACTCTAAGCCTTTAGATGGATATCCTCCAATAATATCCATGTTGTCCAAAATGCACTGAGCATGATTGTTGTAGCTGTAGATTGCCCAAAACTGTAATTTTCAGTGAAACATAGTTACGCTCAACTTTGACATCTTTCTTTACTAGACATCATTCAACTATGTGAGGAGTAATTCTAATTCCGTGAATTTTTTATTATAGATTTAAGTCTTCAAGTTCTATATGCATTTTATTATCAAATTGATATTATAGATAATAATTATCTATTGTAACTGAGATTGCAAAGAAGGTCATTTAAGTTAACTCCATTCACTCAATGAAGAGTGCATGATGTAAACTTAATGTTGATTGTTGATAGATAGGATGACCTTTACATTCAGTTATTGAGATCATTTCTTTTTTCATGGATTCTCTAAATTTATTCGATTAGGTTTCCTAACAACTCTTATAAATGTAACTATCAAACTTCCAAATAGAAAACTGCATTCAATACCAGGTGAAAGTCTCAGGAACCTTGACAACACACAGATGCACTACAACGTTGAAGAATATAGTTGTAATGTGAAAGATACCCAACACAAATATTGGCAACTGTTCATATAGTTATCTCATGGGAAATGCTAGCTAGCAAAACACAAATGAAGCATTTACATAGTTCAAAACAAACAAGGAGAGAGATGATCTCATGTTTATGATCCCAACATGGAGTTGAGAGTGATAAACACATAACACTTTAGGTTAGGCTTTCATTCCAATTTATGTTGGAGTAACTAAGGTACCATGTGTTGAGTCCCAAACTTACACCTCCCCTACATCCCTTTTCAGCCTTTTTCTTCATTTACGTGAACCTCTAAGCTATCAAATCACTGCATAATAGTTTAAATTGTGTATATAAATGGTTTCCTAACTATGTTTTGTGACTGCTATTTGGTTTAGATTTTTTTTCAACGAGCTGCAAAATCTACCACTTTCCGCAGCCAGAATCAGTTTCCGCAGCCCTTTTGTTAAACTGTATGCTACAGATGTCCATTGAAGAACTTAGCCACATGGGCAAGCTATAAAGGACGTGGACATGGAGCGTGTCCCCTTGGTTCAACCAAATCATCCATAGAAGCCTGCAGTCAAGGCCGAGCAAACGGTGGTCAACATAAAGAGTTAAGCAGTGGCATGACTCTGTTTTCAGCACGAGGAGGTTTGCGTGGCAAGGTCCTGAGTTTTAGGAGATGCATTAACACCTAGGTACTGCACATCGACCGTATCCAACAAACCATCTCTTGGATTTACTGTCCACGACCACCATACTGCTATAACTCCGGATTTTGTCTTTTACGTGCTTGACCACCTGCGCAGGTCGTGTTAGTTTGTTATGTATTTCTCTGCTATAAATAACGCATCTCCATATGCGTATAGCTAGTTAGTTGCTGTGTAAAATTTGACTGTTGTAAGAGCCTTGGAGCCGAGACTTAGTCTCTATTTCATGACTGTTTTTCAATATATGAGAAAACGTTGATTCTTGGTTCAAATTCGTGATTGGTTTTGAATGACCGAGGGTGCAGAGGGCCCCTGTACACCAAGGTCTTGTAGCTTATGTATATCTTTATGTTTTCTTTACACTTTACGCTTTTGATACCATAGTTACTTGCTGTACATATATTAATTTGCTCATGGTTGATGTCATTTGCCTGTTCATAAGCTCTTTCATGCTTTTATTTGGTTGACAACTGATCAGTGTTTGCATTTCAGGTTCTCATAGGAAGCCCAGGCAGTACATATAGGTTTTGATGACTAATGACATGATGGGATTATCTTGTCCTACTGCTAATTTGCTTTATTGATTTTATTTCTAGCATTGATTATTTCTTAGTTCTGCTTTGATTCATTTACTTTGCTGCAAGTTAGTGATTAGACTATTCATATCATTCTTGAGTTACCAAATGATGAGGGATTGTAAGAGTGAATGTGTAGCTTAATATTAGTTTTACTTCATGCAACTTAGATATCAAATCATTCAATTTGTGTATGACTACTTCCTATAGCCAGAGCGAGTCAATGGTGAGGGGTCAAAAATGAGTTGATGTGATATGATTAGTTTACTTTACTTTCAGTCTTTCAATTGCTTTGAGTTCAGTCTTTTATCTTCTTTATAATAGTAGTAAGGATACTGGGTTCCATAATCATAGTTCACTGTTTTGTTAATTAGAATTTAGGCACATCTTGATTTCATCATTGTAAAGTTTGAATACTTTTAGATCGCTTTGAAGTTATTCATTGAATACAATTGTCCACATCTCACACACACCATTTCACATTAGGAAATCAACAAGAAGATAAATTCAAAAACAAACTAAAAAACTAAAAACGACAAGGAAATAAGAAAATGGTTATCTTGCATAGATAATGCACCTCACTTCAACAGTTTACGACTCCCGGACTGAAAATTCACATAGCAATTTAGAACACACTAAATTGACCAAACAATTTGTCGCCGTTGCCGGGGAAGTGAAACTAGGTAGCCAAATTATTAAAAAAAATATACATAAAAACAAGAGAATTTCAAGGAAGGTAAAAAAAAATTGACGATTTCTCAAAGTATGCTCTCCTCTTGCACCTAGTGTGACCTGGAGGATCGAAAAGGAGAGTTATTGATTTAATAATTTCTTGAGTATGCTCTCTTCTTGCACCTTGAGTGATCTGGAAGATCAGAAAGAGAATTATTAACCTGACTTGAAGAAATAAAAATGATATGCATAGAGCAAGAGATTCTAGAGGAAGGTTTATAGCTAGGGCCAAGAGTTCAATTTTTACAACTCCATCTACTCCAAGCTATAGGCAAGATACACCTCCAACATCTCCAACTCATACTCCTAGCCTTAGGATCCCTGGAGTTTAAGATGCAGTAGTTGAATTAGGAGATTCTCCCACACTATCCACTGAATCTGAGTTAGGAAAAGACCCCTTCTTTGCTTCTAGAGGAAAACACATTATAATTGAAGAAGTTGAATCACCTGAAGAAGAACAGGGAGAAATTCCTCCTCGTTCGCCATTGATAGAAGAACCAAAGGATTCAGAAATCTCTGAGGAAGCTATCATGACAGAGGAAGTAGTAAATGGATTTGGAGGAGGTAGAGGTAGAGGTAGAGGAGGAGGAAACAATGGAGGAGGAAGAGGTAACAATGGGGGAAATAGGGATGGAGACAACTCATTTGGATTTCCTATAGTGGATGAGGAATCTTGAACAACAATGAAAAATATCTCACCATCTGTCCTCCCAAAATTTTATGGGTTGAGAAGTGAGGACCCTGAAACATTTTTGTTTGAGTTTGAAGTCGTGT